>CAODLS010421715.1:0-14453 GCA_948243855.1 Flueggea neowawraea | reverse complement strand
AATCAAGTGCTCCCTAAAGTTGAAAATTAGACGAAAGCAAATGAAATTAAAATCAAATTCATTAACTAACCTGACCACCACGATTGATCCGTTCTGCATTGGGGAAAACAAACTTTAATTCCTAAAAAGAATAGAAAGAAGTGACAATTCAGCCATAGTTCTATGATTAAGAAAGAAAGCAGACACATTAAAAAGTCAAAACAACGAATGTCATATTGTGTGGCAAAAATGGAATAATCTACAAGGATTACTACAATGCTAGCAAAACAAACCTTTACAAACTGGACAAGAGGAGCACTGGGATTCCGGGATGTAGTAAGTAAAATTTTAGGATCCTTTTCTGCTGCTCGCGCATACTCATCATCAATGAGAGTCCTCGGAACTAAATATAACAATATACACAGTCAGAATCAACCACCAACACTTTCTAAGTACTAATACAACCCTTCATAACAAAAGGAAAATATTCCAAAATCAAAATCACCTCCACTGGAACAGCAATTAAAAACCTAGGCGTTAACTAAAAAAAAATTGATTCTTCAATCATTCCTTTGCAACTAATTTCTCCAATGAAATAAAAAAATTCACAAACTATAATAGCATAATTAATTGAAGTATAAAAGTCATACCGGCGGTGTTATCATCTTCGAGATCGATTTCTTGACGAAGAGCCGCCTCCTCGTTCCGGAGCTCTGTGGGAATAGGCTTTCCCTCTGAACCAATTAAACCAAAACAAAGTGACCGATGAGAAACCAAAATTCTTCAGGAAAAAAAATCGAGTCTATTTACAAAAGGAGAAGCTAGATATAGTTTTGGTACCGGCGAGTGCTTCTTTAATTTTACGCTTCTTTTCACAAAGCAACCGGCTAAGCTTTTCCTTTACAAATACTCTCTTCTCAATCTAATGTTTCGACGCAACATTTTTTACAGAGACAAGGACGGGGATGGAGGTCAGAGAAGACCAAAGGGGTTTTGTATTAGGGTTTTGTTACGGGGGGAGAAGCACCGCTACAATCAAGCCGAGCCGAGCGCTCAACTCGTTGGCTCTACAATGTATACCTGGATTATTTAAAAAATTAACAATATATTCAATATTGTTTTAAATGATTAAAAACTCAAATATATATATATATATAATTATATTTTATAATAATTATTTATATTTGTATAATTATATTTTGATTTTTTTTGAAAATTTGTTTGGGTTGACTGAAAGATTTTTTTTTAGTTATAATTGAAAATTTTAAGTGGTTAAAAATACTTAAACTAATGTTCAAGAAATAATAATATTTGTGTATTAAACTAGTTGAAGTCTTTGAAGAAACAATAACATTTAATGTGTATGTTACTTAATGTTAATAACATTTAGTGTGTACTAGTTTAGTGATTGAGGTTTAAGATAAAAGTTTATATTATAATATATAGACGCTACAAGTAGTTTAATGTTAGAATCCGCGACACATACATGCAGCGGAAAATAATTTTTTTGTTAATGAATTCCACCAAATCTCCATGCAAACTGATAAAACCAACTAAGAAATATGTGTTTACCTCGCTAATTTGAAATAGTGATGAGAGAATGTTGTTTGGTTTGAGTCACAGAAGTTACAGAACGTGAACGCCCTCTACCAATGTCCATACGAACGAACTGAATTAGGGTTGGTATGCTAGCACCATTCAGAGAACACCTTGTTATTTTTCTCTCATGTTTTAAGTGTTGTGAACGGCCAAGAAAAAAAAAGTGTTTGGGGCATATTTAGATGTCTAACTATATACTCTTATAAACCCTAGTTCTAGTCTTACCATAAAACTGAATCCTTGTCTTACAAGGATGACCTCTCTTATTGTCCAACAAGAAAACGCCACCTAATTCCTTGTCACACAAGAATCTGCCACCTAATGCCTCTTCCTTGTCACACAAGTAATTCGATCTCTCCTTATTGCATAAGGAAAACGCCAATTACTTGCAGATCAAGTCAAAGACTCTCTTTTCTTGTCATGCAAGGAAAACGAATTTAATTTGTCTTAAAACTATTTAAAACAAATTATGACATCATTTCATTCAGCATACATTTTGGGCTTAGTTGGTTGGAGGTAAATAAGAGGGGGAAGTGCAAACTTCCCAGAAAGTGATAACTTCTTTTACTTGGTTGAACAAATGAAGTTTAACTTCCTATTTGACTTTTTCTTGACATTGGGAAGTAACTTTCTTACCCCCTTCAGAAAGTCTGACTTCCCGAATGCTAACAATGCCCAATTATGACAATAACCTCAAAATATTATTTGCTTACATATTTCTATTTGTTCCTAAATTTTATAAATCATTTCATAAATAATTATTTTTATTATTTTATATAGATCATTTTTTTATAGAAATTACAAAAAATATTTTATATTTTTAATATCTTCAAAATATATTATATATAAAATATTTTACTTAATTAAATAAATTGATTTTTGCCAATTTTTTAAAAATTAGTCTTCATTTTAAAATTGTATGAACTATTAATTATAATTTTATTTTTCATATGTAATAAAAATAAACATTTCTTCTTTAGTTTTTTCATATTATTAATTTAAATTTAATAATAATAAGGGTATTAAAACAATCATCCAAATGTATGCATAAAATAATAGCAAGATATATCATTAAATATATAGTATAGTTTGTTCTAATGTGTGACCCTATGGGTCCATTCAATATTGACAGTAGACTCAAATTACTATTTAGGCCCAACTCATAAGCGGAGTCTAGCAAGACATTATGACTACCCAACTTCAGCGAATACGATGACTTGACAAAACATAATACACAGTTTGATATTTAGTCCTTTTTTCACATGATATTTCGATTAAGCATAAAACATGGATCACGTCATCTTTATAAAACTTAATCAAACATCTCTTTATGCCCAAGTAAATTGACCAAAACAAATGATATTGATAACCCTTATCAATTTCATTCAAGCACTACCATGCATTTCATCAATCTCACTTGTTAAGTGGCTAAGAGATATCTCACTCAAATAAGAGCAAGACAAATTCCTTTATTGTCACTCACATTCCTCCATATGATTTACTATATGTTCAATTATAACTTGTATTATCATCTTGTTACGGACAATGTTGAACTATATCAAAACATAAACCTCCTCATATAGGAAACCATGATGAATTTCAGATCGAAGAACCCAAATATTACTACTGCGATGAGTAGTACTGATGACATGTTCTATGTAGTATTTCTCATAGTAGGTCAGTCCAATATCATGTTTTTAATATGTATCTATGTTCTGAGTGACATTCCATGTCTATGACCAGTAAAACATTATTATCTCTTAAGGTGTATACTAGTCTTGACTTATTATCATTCCCATGCTAATGAACGGCCAGGGACAATTTAGAATAACATTATTTTATCTTAAGGTTTTACTATCAAGTCATGCACTTGATGACATAATACATAATCAACTATTGATGGATATATTTATCAAGTTATTATATTACAAAATAACAAGGTAATCTATATGCCAAAAAGAAATGCCTCATATTTATTAGACAATAATACAAATGACAATGCTCAAATGATTGGGCTATGGCATATCACTAATATTTAATTGAGTTTATATTATAGAGTTTAAGGTATATAGTTTAGGATATACACCATAGTATATTATAACTTAAAAAAAGTTTAGTTAAGGATATATAGTTTAGAGTATTAAAAGGTCTAAATAAAGTTGACCTCACTCGAGAATCACACCTCTAAAACCCTTACAACGTTGTTTCTTAGACTAATAACAAACATTTCACACATCCAAAATGTATACAAAAGGAATACAAAGATAGCACTATTCTAGAGTTTTTTTTACAATGCACTATGCTAGAGTTGATTGTATGTGCTTGATGATCGTAATTTTCTCTCTAGCTTGATCTTGTAGTGGTTGGAGTTGTTGTACTAGCCATTGGAGTGCAATCATTCTAGTTCAAGCTGTCTGCTTTTGTCTTGCTTACGTGTTATATTATATATTAAGTCCCTTAGTTTTCATGAAATTGTAAATTATCCTTTAAGTCTATAAAATAACACCTTTGTACAAATAAATTTTATATTATGTACACCTTCATACACCTAAAATTCAGGTTGTGTACATGTTTGCACACATACACTTTTGTACAACAAATTGACAATCATTAAATAAATTAAAATTTGTAATTATCGTGTACACCGGTAAAAATCTATGTATACCTATATACGTCAATAAATCATCTTAATTCAAAAAAAATTATTACAAATGTGTGCATTGTCATCCGAAAATTCATTAAATCAACTTATAAAAAAATTGTAAAGTCCCTTTTGTACACTTGTATACAACGTTGTACACCTTCTAGAAATATAAGATATTTTGTTATAAACGTGTGATTGTTTCCTAAATAAATTATTAAATTATTAAACTTAAAATTACTTACATATATTTCAACATAACGAATAAAAATCGTTCATGTTACATATTAATAATTTAAAATTAAAATAAAAATACATAATATTTAGTGAATATTCCTATATAAATAAGCCAAAAGTCGAGCTTTGTCGTGAGCTTAATATCGAGCATGTTTGTGAGTCCACAAACGAATTTGTTCACAAATTTATTAAACGAGCCCGTTCAAAAGCATGTTCATGAACACATAAACGAGCCTATTCACGAGCATATTAAATGAGCATGTTCACTAGGTTGTTCATGAACACATAACTGAGCCTGTTTATGAACACATAACCGAGTCTATCTGCGAGCCTGTTCATGAAAACAAAAACAAGCCCTGTTTGCGAGCTTTTTGAGCCAAACTTTTAAGTGCTCAAAATCGCATCGTTTATTAAGTCAAGGTTAAAAATCTGTTCGAACTCAACTCGTTAATATGAATGAGTTTTTCGCTCGGCTCAACTCAACTCATTTGCAACTCTAGGGATGAGAAGAAGATGATGTTAGGAAGAAATCGTATGCTTCGGCGCAGGATTTGTTTTTTGTTTCGGATGTTTCATGTTTTAAAATATTTTTTTTCCTTTTTTACCCCTCTCTTTTTTTGAAATTACATCGCGAATTATTCTCTCCCACTAAGTCGCACTCTCCCAAACATCTTTCTAAATTCTAATATGGCTCTCCAAAACTCTTCTCTTGTCTGTATAAATCAATATTAAATACGGTCAAGCATTTTTTTAAAAGAGCTTGCTGAAGAAAATTATTAATATATATGGTGTTTAGAAATTGGATTGTTCATTTCTGTGCTGTATTCGAAGATTGTCGTGGAGCTGGCAAGGTTTTCGATGAGATGCTTGTGAGAGGTGCGATGTCCCTGACAGAAAATTTTGATCTGGGTGGAAGTGAGATCTTTAACTTCAGGGTATCTGTTCCTGGTCTCTACTTTCGTTTTTCAATTATCAATCAATTAATTCCTTGATTCTTCAATTATTCTTTGCAACTAATTTCTTCAATCAAATAAACAATTCACAAACTATAAGTGCATTATGAATTGAAGTATAAAAGGCATACTAGCAGTGTTATTATCTTCAAGATCGATTTCTTGACAAAGAGCTACCTCTTCGTTCCAAAGCTCTGTGGGAACAGGCTTCCCCTCTGAACCAACCAAACCAAAACAAAGTGACCGATGAGAAACCAAAATTCATTAGAAAAAAAATTCAGGCTTACAAAGGAAGCTAGATATAGTTTTGGATTAAGTGTGTGAAGTTCTAATGATTTATAAGCATAAGGATTTAGTTATTTAAGTAATTCAAGTTTTAATTTTTAAACTTAGTAGTTAAAAAAATCATTAATTATTAGATATTGCTTAAAGACAATTGTTTATTTATGTTGGATCGTGACAATTATGGTATTAAAACTAGTAAGCGTGCAAACAAAACGGTGGTGAACTAAATCTCATTAGCAGTTTAAGTATAGAAAAATTCTACACTAACAAACCTCATAAAAGATTTTGAATATCTTGATTAGAAGGTTTGACAAAGAGGACGTCACAAATCTAAAAGGGTAGGAGACAACACAACAAATAGACACCTTTAACCAAATAAAATGATTTGATACAACCTCTGGTGATAAAAGAACACCTCAAAACAAGCAATGAAGTCCACACCCAAATGGTCACATCAATTCAAACCATGTTGGAAACTTCCTTACCTTTAGATCTGACTTAGGTAGAAGTAGCGTTGGAGATCTACCGACACCATAAGCGATTTCATCGCAACAATGGGGTATCGGAAGGCAGAGCCAGAAATAACAGACAGCATGTTAGGGAGACAACCATCCTGAACTGGCGATGGAGCCATTTGTGTCATTAAAGAGACC
The DNA here is from genome assembly GCA_948243855.1 of Flueggea neowawraea. Taxonomy (NCBI): domain Eukaryota; kingdom Viridiplantae; phylum Streptophyta; class Magnoliopsida; order Malpighiales; family Phyllanthaceae; genus Flueggea; species Flueggea neowawraea. Next base: position 8,106 of record CAODLS010421715.1, on the reverse strand, counting down.
ACCCACAACCCATCCTAAAGTACCAACAAAGGCTCAAAAAAGTAGAACTGACAACGCAAAGAGAACGTGAGAACATAACAACGTGAGGAGAGTTGAGAGAATGGAGAGATGAGACAACAAGAGCTAAAAAGGGCATAAATTAGATGCCCTAGCCAAAATTGTGCAGAGAAAATGAACCCTACAAGGAGAGATAAACTCACTCGTTCATACTCCATATTGTTTTTGTTTAATTCATAGATTGTTTTGGCAACTTAATTTTGAATGTTTTTCAATTCACACTTCAATTGCATTGAATTGGTTAAGTTAGAAGTGGTTTTTGTCAGTTTATAAACATTGGTACTGACCTTTTTTTTTGTCCAGGTAAGCATTGTTCCCACATTCTACTAGTAACTATTGGAACATCATATGCAACATGATCCAATGGTGAAAAATGATAAGAATTTATAATATTTTTAGTTTTCTTCTCCAGGAATATGCTACTCTACTAATAACTGTTGTTAAAAATTGTAAAATAGGCAACACTAATGTCACTATCATTTTCACTAAAAGTTGATAAGAAAAAAATCATCTTCACTAAAATAAAAGCAAAAAAATCGAAATATTTGGATTTGAGTAGCATCCACATGTCAACCCCTTATCTCCACTTCACAAACATAAGTGGTTCATCTTCCATTCTTCAACCTCTCATAGGATAACATTTCCACCATTACCATACCTTCTTTCTTCTCTCTCTCTCTCTTTCTCTCTCTCTGTCCATTGACACAGACACACTCTCTCAGACATCTCGAACCCAATAATGGCATCCCTCCAACACTCCCTTTTCTCCCTTCAATCCAAAACCCCTTCCCTCTCCTCCCCTAACCCTCTCAACCTCTCCTTCTCCTCCTCCTTCCCCTCCATCCGCCTCTCCTCCACCAACCTCCCCCGCCGCTCCTTCGCTGCCCGCATGTCAGCCACCGCCGCGGGCAGCTACGCCGCTGCCCTCGCCGACGTCGCCAAGTCCAACAATACCCTCGACGCCACCGCCGCCGACGTCGAGAAGATCGAGAAGCTCTTGTCCGACCCCTCCGTCTTCGATTTCTTCGCCAACCCGACGCTCGATTTGCAGAAGAAAAGGCAAGTAATCGACGAGATCGTGAAGGATTCGGAGCTGCAGCCGCACATGGCGAACTTCCTGAACATTCTGGTGGACGCGAAGAGGATCGATTTGGTGAAGGAAATAGTGAAGGAGTTTGAGACGGTGTACAATAAGCTAACCGACACGGAGCTTGCTATAGTGAGCTCGGTGGTGAAGTTGGAGTCGCAACACTTGGCGCAGATAGCGAAACAAGTGCAGAAATTGACGGGGGCGAAGAATGTGAGGATAAAGACGGTGATTGATGCGAGTTTGGTGGCTGGGTTTACGATCAGGTATGGGAATTCTGGGTCGAAGTTGATTGATATGAGTGTGAAGAAGCAGCTTGAAGAGATTGCTCAACAGCTTGATTTGGGCGATATTGAAATTGCTGTATAATCAGCTTTTTGCTTTTGATGTCTCATATATATTTTTATTATTATTGTTTATCTTTTTTTGGAATGTGAGAAATGGATGGTTTCTTTCTTCGCACATAAATGTGTTAGGTTTTTTAATATAATATTGTTATATCATTTATATGTCTCGTATAATATAAAGCGGATTATAAATTAATTGGGGGATAGCAGATTGCAAATTAATTGATATTATTGTCACAGTTACGTGAAGGATTTCGAGGCTAAAATCATCAATGATTTATGGAGTGATGCTATACCTTTTCTTCCACCAAGCTATATCGAGATGCCAATAAAATTGGAGGTTGAGCAATTCGTGTTCACCTGTTCTAATTTTATTACGAAATTTGTCTCTTATATAATTTTGTTATATCACTTATATGTCTCGTATGATTAACTATGACAATACAGCAAAAATTAAAGTCAATTGGACATGACATAACATATAAAAATCGAATTCTTATCAAATGTATCGATTCATAAACATATAATGACAATAATCATATAATTGTATCAAAAGATAATTATATAATCATATGTAAGAAATTGTAAGCTTTAAGCCAAATCTTCGACAAGATTTCAATGAAACTTTACGTTACGGAGTATAATATATGGCTTTTATAGAGCTACATAGCCATGCTATTGCTGGTTGGAAATCTCTGCCTCGAAAAACAGGTAAACTTAAGAAAGCAACCAAGTACTCAACTGTCGTCTACAGCTACACTTAGTAAGCGGACGATGCATAGCGCCACATCACTTAACTGAAGCAGATTGTGGTTCTCCATCGTCAATGGAGATTTTCCTCTGTCCATCTCCGAGAACCCATCTTCACAGGTCGTCGAATCTGCCATTACTGCACTCAGCTTCACATTAGCTGAATTATAATGCCCTCTCAAAAGCTCACCAACCCCGTCGACTAGTGTCACGACGGCATCTGAGTACAGTTCCAGGCAATCCTCCAAGCAAGCAAACTCGTAAGGCGTGAAACTTCCATTGCTCAACATTTTCCCTATGGTTGAGACGGTGTGTGTTGCATTTTGCAGTGCTAGCTCCATGCTGATTATGGCTAGTCCTTCGAGGTTGGTGACGTGACTGATGGGAATCGCTTGAAGGGAACTTGTGCAGAAGTTGTAGCTCAGAACAGGAGAATAGTTGGCACATCTGCCACAGGTTTGATTGATTATATCGGTAGAAAACTCGCTGATCGTTGGCACATTGTTGCTTGAAGTTGCCAAAAAGTAGAAGAAGAAGAAGCAGCAGCAAAGAACAGAGCAGGATACAGAAATACTCTTCATTCTACTTTCTCACTACGTTAACTCAGTAACTATAAGACTAATGTATTGGGTTGTCCCAAGAATGCTATGTATTCTATGCTCAAAGGAAGCTTCCTGTGGATAGTAATGGGATTTTTGGACTAATATGAAGGTACAAGTTGGAAGAAATGGAATGAAATGCTTTTGCGTTGCTAAAACGAAGTATGACAAAATGATCTCTCAGTGCATTTTGTATTTATGGTCAAGAAACTTGATAGACCTGTCTCTTTTAGACAAGGAGTTGGGCAGCACTTGAAGCTTCCAAGAAGGTCACCAAAGTCTATACATGGCAAGGCAACAAGTGTACAGATTTCGTGCTCAGAAAATGTACATGACACCGAGAAGATCGAGAAGCTCTTCACCGACCCCTCCGTCTTCGATTTTCTTCGCCAACCGAGACATGACACCAAATGTACATGACACCGAGAAGAAAGGGCAAGTCATCGACGAGATCGTGAAGGATTCGGAGCTGCAGCCGCACACGGAAAACTTCCTGAACATTCTGGTGGACGCGAAGAGGATCGATTTGGTGAAGGATATAGTGAAGGAGTTTGAGACAGTGTACAATTAGCTAACCGACACGGAGCTTGCTATAGTGAGCTCGGTGGTGAAGTCTTGGCGCAGATAGCGAAACAAGTGCAGAAATTGACGGGGCGAAGAATGTGAGGATAAAGACGATGATTGATGCGAGTTTGGTGGCTGGGTACGATCAGGTATGCTAATACTTTTTCTTCCACCAAGCTATATCGAGATGCAAATAAAATTGCAGGCAGCTAGCAATTCGTGTTCATGTGTTATAATTCTGTTAATGTTAATTTTTTATGTCACTTATATTTCTCCTATGATTAAAAATGACAATATAATAAAAATTTAAGTCGATTAGACATGATATATAACATATAAAAATCAAATTCTTGTCAACCGTATCGATTCATAAACATATAATTACAATAATCATATAATTGTATCAAAATATAATTATACAATCATGTAAGAAATTTTAAGCTTTAAGCCAAACCTTTGAGCAAGATTTCAATGAAACTTTACGTTACGGAGTCAAGATATATGGCTTTTATACAGAACTACAAAGCCAAGATATTGCTGGTAGGAACTCTTTGCCTCGTATATGTATATATACACATATATGTATATAACTAAGAACTCAACCGTCGTATAAAGCAAGACTTAGTAAGCGAGCGACGATGCATAGCGCGATACCACTTAACTGGTACAGAGTGTCGTTCTCCATCGTCAATGGAGATTCTCCTCTGTCCATAGACGATGCCTAGCGTCTCGACGGCATATGAGTACAGTTCCAGGCAATCCTTCAAGCAAGCTAACTCGTAAAGCGTGAAAATTTTATTGCTCAACATTTGCTCTATGGTTGAAATTGTGTTTGTTGCATCTTTCTGTGCTAGCTCCATGATGTTTATGGCTAGTTCTTTCAGGTTGGTGACGTTACTGATGGGAATCCCTTCAAGGGAACTTAAGCAGAAGTTGTAGCTCAGACGAGGAGAATAGTTGACGCATTTGTTGCAGGTTTGATTGATTATATCGGTAGAAAACTCGCTGATCGTTGGCACATTGCTGCTTGAAGATGCCAAGAGGAAGAAGCAGCAGCAGCAGCAAAGAACAGAGCAGGATACAGAAATACTCTTAATTCTACTTCCTCACTACGGTAGCTCAGTAAGCATAAGACTAACGAAGCTTCCTGCGGATAGTAATGAGGTTTTTGTACTAGAATGAAGTTACAACCTGCGAGGACTGGATGAAATGCTTTGGCGTTGCTAATAAGAAGTATGGCCAAATGATCTCTCAGTGTATTTGTGTATATAAGGTCAAGAAACTTGATGTACCTGTCTCTTTTAGACAAGGCAGCTGAAGGTGCCAAGAAGGTCACCAAAGTACATACGTGGCCAGGCAACAAGTGTACAGATGTTCGTGGTCAGAAAATTTGCCTATGCCCGAATTTTGTCACACTGAATTGAGTGTATATAAGGCCAAGAAACTTCATAGATGTATCTTTTCCAGACAGTCAGTTTGGTAGCTGTTGAAACCACCCAGATCATCAATGCACTACATGGCCAGGCAACATGCGTATAGCTCTTAATGGCCAGAAAATCTAAAGACTAGAGAAAGTCTTATAAATTGCCGAGCCTCGTACATCGATTATGACGATCACAAATCACCATCAGCGAGACACAACGTTTGAAAAATTCAGCATACAACTTAAGATTATAAGGATTCCGAACAGACAAAGAAATTCCACAGTATTTTAATATAGAAAATCTTGCAACAGCTAACATGTACTCTGAGAAAAACAAGGGAAAACGTTGCGTTACGCACATGGCTGAACTTAACGATATCGGCGTAGGGAAAGTGTATTGTTCCTCTTCCAGTTTGCCCTGCGAGAAGGACGAGCTTTGTGGTGTGCGTGTCCTTTTCCACGTAAACCCCTGTATTTCTTTCCTGCAGAGGTAAGGCCACGAAGCTCCCTGTGCTTGTGGACGGGATTGCATAGCCAGTTGATTCTTTGATTTTTGCGAATTGCATTGTGAGCAACATCCACCAAGATCACTTCAAAGTACTTGTAGGTTGAATCCTATATCACAGAAAATGTTAAAAGGATATGATAGACAAAAGAATTCTGTATACAAGGGGCGTTAAGCCAAAAGGTAATAAAAAAATATACTAAAATTATCCAACAAACCTCATTAATCCAGTATGAGTTGAGCACCCTAAGACCTCCCAGTTTCCGCCCAGCACGTTCCTCTGCAACAGACCTCTTGCTTCTCTGAAACTTCAGTTGAGTGACACCCTGGTTTGTGGGCTTACCATACACAATACCTTTGGGAACAGGCCTCTTCCGACCACCCCGCCTAACTCGGACACGATAGACAACATAACCCTGAAAGAATTTGAACACAGTCGTTGATTAAGAAATGTTTAAAGATGTAAAAGGCTAGTGTACCCATGAAGTTTTAATAAATGACAGGAAATAAAAACATATATCAGACGGTCAAATTCACAACAAATGATTAAAATATATTATAAAAGCAATTGAGCGCAGATTATGCACAATGCAGCAAAGAACATAATGCCAAATTATCCACAGAAACAAACAATGAAAAAATGGAATAAAGATCAAGTGTTGGATATGGGGAAAAGAAGCAAGATGGAAAAAAGTGAAACCAGGCCCCACCAGTGACCATCTCTGAAACTATAGTGACATGAAGTATCAATAAATGTATACAAGCACCACCCAACAACCAGATAACCATCAAGAACTACTCATGCAGAAAACAGAAAACCAGTAGTTTGCAAGCCACCAGGCTCCGAGGGGGTAAGCCTCACCAGCCAGAGGCAGGCACTGTCACTCAGGTGCGCACCTCAGCCCGAATGAATCCCAAATTTACACATCTTTGGTAAATTTACTGTTTTTTAGCCTTTTCTTTTTAGTTTCTTTTATGATGCAATCTCCAAATTTCAGAGAAAACAACTCATCTAATCATCCTTTCCAAGGGGTTTGCCCCGTCAGCAGAGCCAAGAACTGTATCTACGGCGCGCACCACAGCCTGAGTGGAGGCCCAAGGACAGAGCCTTTAGTAAGATTACGTATTTTTATCTTTTTGTTTTGAAAAAACAGATTCTTTTGGGATCCAGTCTCCACCATTCATTAGAAACACCTAATCTAATGATTCTAAGAAAACTCCCCTCCTTCCATCCCTCCCATAATCTCGGTTAAAAGCGTACCCACGCAAATTAAGCAAATCAACACCAATTTAATCAATCGGCAATCAGGTGTTCTTGCAGCACGGCATTTTAATTACAAAAACTATCAGGTGCTTTTCATCTCTTTTATGATGCTCCAACATTTACTAGATAACCTCATCTAATCATTCCAATGACCAAACAATTACAAAAGCTAACAACAATAATCGAAAACTCCAGTACCTGCTTGGCCTTATAACCCAAATGGCGAGCCTTGTCAGGGCGTGTAGGATGGGTTACACGAACAATAGAAGGATACTGGCGGTACTCCCAACATCTAACCCTTTGTAAGAACCTCATGACATCGGACTGTTTCTTCCTCCATAGCTCAGACACATAGGTGTAAGCACCTGTTTCAACATACCACAAAATCAAAACCCTCCAAACTACACATTCTCATCACCAGATCATAAAAGAAAAACTCCATTTTCGAGTCAAAGGAAGTAAACCCATTTTCGTTCTCGTTCCCAAAACCACATTAACATTAACAGAAAAGAATCAGAACTAGGAAATACGGAGCATTTAGAAGTTAACAGCAACAAACATGACACAAAGTATAGTTGAAAGCAAGTGGAAGAGTACCCATTGTAGTGCAGAGTCGCTATGTGATGCTGATGCGGATCCACCATCGAGTACACTTGGAATCCACAGGAGCGCAAGGAGCAATAGTAGAGATCCATTGACTCTTCCAAGTGGCTCGATTACAAGGGCACGTGTACACAAGTTTAAGGCAGCCATGTCTTTGTTTATTCAAGATCAAATTACCCAAGAGCTTCAAGATCATAATATCGAGAAGTGTTGTTTGGATCTTGAAGGCAGCCTAAGCCCATTACCTTACTGAATGCGTATATTAATGAAGGGGTTGTCTAATGATGCATTCTTTTATTTCATTATGGGTTAAACTTGTTTAGTGTGTTTTGAACCTTGTTAAATTCGTCCAGCCCATGTTTGACTTACTTAGGGTTAATTAATCCATACCTAATAAAGATTAGGATTAGCTATCCATACCAAATAAGGATTAGAATTAGCTAGTTAGTATAAAAACTTTTCTGTAGCCTTGGAAAGACACCTTTGACAAAAAAAAACGAATTTTATACTTATTTCATGCTATTTGCGTGTTCTTGATTAGAGTAAGAGTGAGGATTTGCTTTCTTCTAGTTGCATCAAGAATCAAGGTAAACTTATCAATCTAATTGTCGCATTTATCTTATTCTTATAACCTGATTATTTGTGTTTTCATACCTTGTTGTGTGGGGGTTCAATAGGGTGAAAATTTAGTTTATCATTGGAGCTATATCATACAGTGCGTGTGAGTTTGTGATTTGTTAATCAATGGGCTCCGCGTCATTTGGTATCAAAGACAAAGTTAAGGTAAATTCTTATTTATCTTAGTTTTAGGGTTTGAGTTTTCTTGAATTCTGGAGTCTATTTGTGCCGTTTTAGTTTGTTTAATTTTCTAAATTTTGCGTTTAGTGTGTTCTTGTGTTTCTTGCTT
>CAODLS010421700.1:0-29406 GCA_948243855.1 Flueggea neowawraea | reverse complement strand
GAAATGTTCCAAGAGCAAGCTCGTCAAGAAAGGTTCTTGACAATGAAGGCATTGAATGAGTGCAAGATGAGTCTTGGCACTTTGGTGAGTGCACATATACTCAAAATGAAAAGTCATCTTGATCAACTAGAGAGACTTGATACTTATCTATTAAAGGAATTGGCCATATATACGATCTTAGGGTCACTCCCTAGTAGTTATGAACAGTTTGTCATGAACTACAATATACACAACATGGATAAGTCCATCACCAAATTACTTGGTATGTTGAATAATGCCGAGAAAAGCATTCTCAAAACCAAAGATGTGCTAGTGGTACAAAAGGGAAAGGGCAATCACCAAGGTAAGGCTAAGCCTAAGAGTGTTGGCAAGGGCAAGGGGAAATCCAAACCTAACTTAAAGGCTAAACCAAAGATAAACAAAGCAAAAGAGGGAGCTTGTTTTCATTGCAATGAAGGTGAACATTGGAAAAGAATTTGCAAACTCTATTTGGAAGAGCTAAAGAAGAAGGGAAGTGAGACTTCTACTTCAGGTATTTTTGTTATAAAAATTAATATGTCTACTACTTTCTCATGGGTATTTGATATTGGATGTGGAACTCATATTTGCATTAACTTGTAAGGATTGAGAAACAATAGATCATTGATGAAAGGCAAAGTGGACCTACGAGTGGGCAATGGAGGAATAGTTGTTGCATTAGCTGTAGGAACTTATGGCATAACTTTGCCTAGTGGACTTGTTTTACAATTGTTGAATTGTTATTATGTTAATACTATGAGTAAGAACATTATTTTCGTTTCTTGTTTAGACAATGATGGTTGTCATTTTATTATTAAGAATAATAATCTTTCCATCTATCATGGGGACATGTTTTATGATGTTGTAACCTTATCTTTTCATCTCTATGTTTAAACTTGGAACAAAGAAAGCTCATCTATAACATTAATAAAAGTTTAAAATCAAATCATTTAAACCAAACCTACTTTTGACATTGTCATTTGGGCCATGCAAATGAGAAACGCATATCAAAACTCGATAAACATGGATTACTTGACTCATTTGATTTCGAATCATTTGACACATGCAAATCTTGTTTGTTAGGAAAAATGACCAAGAGTCTTTTTACAAACAAAGGTGAAAGGGCCAATGTTCTATTAGGCCTAATACATATTGATGTATGTTGACCTTTTAGTACAAATGCTAGAGGAGGTTATTTGTACTTCATCACCTTCACTGATGATTTTAGGAGGTATGGATTTGTCTATCTTATGAGACACAAATCGGAATCCTTTGAACATTTCAAGGAATTCAAAAGTGAAGTACAAAACCAACTTGGCAAGAATATCAAAGTACTTCGATCTGATCAAGGTGGAAAATATTTAAGCCAAGAGTTTCACAATCATCTTAAGGAGTGTGGGATTGTCTCACAACTTACTCCTCTTGGAACGCCTTAATGGAATGACATGTTCGAAAGGAGAAATTGAAGTCTATTGGATATGGTTCGATCAATGATGAGTAAAAAACATCTTCCAGTCTCATTTTAGGGTTATGCCTTAGAAACTGCTGCTTTCATACTTAACCAAATTCCATCTAAAATAGTTGAAAATACACCATATGAGATATGTAATGGGAAAAGGCTATAATTTCTTTTCTTAATATTTGGGGATGCGAAACTTTTGTGAAACGTCAAGTTTTAGAAAAGTTAGCACCGAAATCTGAAAAATGTATATTTATCGGGTATCCAAATAAAACAAGGGATACTACTTTTATAATTGATCTGAGAACAAAGTGTTTGTTGCTCGAAACAGTGCCTTTTTGGAGAAGGAGTTTATTTTCAAAAGGATCAGTGGGAGTAAAGTACTTCTAGAAGAAATAAAAGAACCACAAATAGCCGTTGAAGATAGAATAGAGATTCAAGATGACTCACAAGATGTTGTGGAGTCTGAATATGTGACACAAGGCCCAAGAAGGTATGGTAGGACTCGTCATGAGCCTGAGAGATATGTATTTCTTATAACTGACGATAAATGAATTGTTCTTGTAGACCATAATGAGCCTACAACCTACCAAGATGCGCTTGTAGATCCAAATTCTGTAAGATGGCATGAAGCCATGAAATCAAAAATGCAATCTATGTATGGCAACCAAATTTGGAACTTGGTGGATCCACCTGATGGAGCCAAAGTCATAGATTGCAAATGGATTTATAAGCTAAAAGCCGATGGGATCTTCAAAGCAAGACTAGTTGTGAAAGATTTTAGACAAACTCATGGTATTGACTATGATGAAACCTTTTCACTAGTTATCATGCTCAAATCCATTAGGATTCTTCTTGTTATAGCAGCATATTATGATTATGAGATATGACAAATGGATGTCAAAACTGTTTTCCTAAATGGAAACCTTCTTGAGGATGTGTACATGACACAACCCGAGGGTTTTGTCGATCCCAAGAATCCTAGCAAGGTATGCAAGCTTCAAAGGTCTATTTATGGATTGAAGCAAGCATCCTGAAATTGGAATCTTCGTTTTGATGAAATAATCAAAGAGTTTGGATTCATCAAGAATGAAAATGAGCCTTGTGTATACAAGAAGGTTAATGAGAGTGCAGTAGTGTTCTTAGTACTGTATGTTGATGACATTTTGATCATTAGAAATGAAATTCCTACCTTGTTGAGTGTCAAGACTTGGTTAGAAAAATGTTTCATAATGAAATACTTAGGTGAAGCTTCCATTGGGATACAAATCTATAAAGATAGATCCAAGAGGCTCATTGGACTACCTCAAAGTGTGTACATTGATAAGGTGCTAAAAAGGTTTAGTAGAGTAAACTCCACGAAATGAATGATTCCCATGGTTCTTGGAAAGCCTTTAAGCAAGGCTGGCTGTCCTACAACAAGGCAAGCCAGAGATTACATGAATCAGATTCCATATGTTTCTGCTATTGGATCCATCATGTATGCCATGATTTGTACATGCCCTGATGTCACTTTTCCTTTAAGCATGATTAGTAGATTCCAATCCGATTCAGGTGAAAGTCACTGGACCGCAATCGAGAATATCTGTAAATACTTGGGAAGAACTAAGGATGTTTTCTTGGTCTATGGAGGACAAGAAGGTGAACTAGTCCTAAATGGTTACACTGATGCTATTTTTTAGTCTGAGCATGATGATTTTAGATCGTAATCTGGTTATGTGTTTTGTTTGAATGAAGGTGCTGTCAGCTGGAGAAGCTTCGAGCAAGATATCGTGGCCGATTCTACTATAGAGTCTGAGTATATAGCCGCGTTGAATGCCGCAAAGGAAGCTATTTGGCTTAAAAAGTTCATTACTGGTTTGGATGTTGTCCCAAGCATTATAAATCCAGTAGACTTATATTGTGATAACAATGTGGCTATTGCTCAAGCCAAAGAGCCTATATCACATCAAAGAACAAACACATATTTAGATGTTTCCACCTTATTCGAGAAATAGTCTAAGAGGAGATGTTAAGATATGCAGAGTTGACACTAATGACAATGTAGCAGATCCTTTGAAAAAAGGCTCTCCCTGAACCAAAACATGAAAGATACATCAGGGATTTAGGTATTATGTTCATTCCTGATTGGGACTAGTACAAGTGCGAGATTGTTAGTTTTGTGTCCTAGTCCAATCATTGATATACATTGTTTTAACTTAGTCAAAGATTATTCGTAACAGGGCAACAATAAAGGCTATGATTGGATAGGTCATGAATCTTGTAGAGGAGTGATGGTGAGAGTGATGGATTTGTTCCTCTTATGAAGAGTGATATCTTTAGGCCACTTGATGAGAATGATTGATGGAATGTATGCATACCCAAATGAATTGATAAAAAGGTTTATTAATGTCATTTGTATATCAATCTACTTGGGATCAAAAAATGCATTAAGTATATAAGGTCGACATGTCACCATGCCTTATGCTTAATATAGATATCGTGAGACAAAAAGACTAAATATCAAACTATGAAAGGTTAACTCGGATCACCGATGACACTCGATTTTGGGTTGTCATAATGTATTACTAGATACCGTTTATGGACTTTGAGCCCAAGTGTTTTGGGAAGAGGCCTATTGCCAATTTCGAATAGGCCTATTAGGTCACACACTAAAATCAATTGGATTGGATTACAAACGTTCTCTCATTTGATAAATGAATTATTAAGATAATTAATTTGATTAATTATTAATAATTCAGGTTTTATAATTTATATCTTATTTATGATGTAAGATATAATCCATTAATGTAATGCGATTTTAATTTAATTCACTTATTAATATTGTTTTGGGTTATTTATGTGTATCATAATTAGGGCCCATAAGATATTAACAATAGAGTGATTTATTTAATGACAATCTATCATAAAATTAAAAGCCCAATAAATATAGAAAAGACTTGTAGAATTCGGCATACAATAAATAGGATTATGAATCCTTATGCTTGTTGGACAGGGGATAGAAAACCTAGTAGGTTTTGGTGTATGGAGGTTTGTTCTCCTATTTTTTAGGAGTGTAGGCCGAATTCTTCCTCCTCATTTAGGAGTGTGCCGAATTAAGAAAAGGGGCTTGACTAATTAGGTGTCCTTGTTCCTACAAGACAAGAATAAGGCAAACCCTAATGTGCCTCTTTAAGGATTTATATTTTCCTATAAATAAGAGTCTCATTCTTCTATTTTTTCTATGGCAAAGCCGAATTTGTGAGTGTCACAAACAAAGAGAGAAAAATTATTTGTGAGAATTAGAATAGTGATTCTAAGTGCTAGTACACATCATCCATCCAAAGGAGTTTGTTCGCGTGGTTACCATTGGTCACGTTCGCGCAAAGGAAACATGGTTGAAAGGTTTTTGAGTTTATACTAAAAGCTACATCAACACTCCATTCATTCATTCAATCGAGCTTTGGTTTTTTAAGGTAAAAACCCTAACCCTAAGCATGTATGTTGATGTGCATGGATCATTGGTGAAATTCTAGGATGTTTTTTTTTGTTATTTCCACTGCTTTATCATCTATATGAATTTCATATTTAAGTTACGAATTCCAACAGTAACCACAAAGGCTGCTAAACAATTAGTAGCAGATCAAAGAGAGTCGCATAATGAGCTGAAGGTCGAGGTACCACATTCTTAGCAACAACTTGTAGCTCACCCATATGTACTTGAGCGTATCATTCAGGCCCTTGATTGTATTAAGAGGGTCTTACCTAGTCAAACAACTGAAGGTGAGCTAGTTCCACCGTCTGCGGTACCACCAGTTCAGCCTAAACCAGAGGTGGCCGCAACAATCCCACATAATGCACGACCGTTAGATGTTGGCACTAAACACTGAATTCCTCAAGTTTAAATCCCATACATTTAGGGGCAATATGGGAGAAGACCCACATGAGTTCATTATATCATTATAGCTTTGATCCGAGGTTCTACTCTACAAGGATGTAGATAGGGTAAGGTTCACAACATTTCTCCTAGAGGGCCACGATGGTATGTAGTGGCAGGGCTTTGATAGGGGTGAAGGTATCTCTTGGGCAGAGTTTAAAAATGTGCTATTAATTTTTGTCCTTCTACAAAGCATCAGGGAAAAGAAAGCAGATGTGTTCTATGATTTTAGCTAGGAGCCAGATATGACCGTGACTGAGTGCAAGGCTTGACTTAGAGAGCTTAGCAGATATACACATGAGGAGTGTCGAACCGAGACCACACATGCCATAAGTTTTAAAGGGCTTACTACCAAGGTTTGCTAGGGTAATAACGACCCATGAACTTAGGACAATGGGATAGATAGATGAGGCCGCGATGGCCATGGAATACATGGATGTGAGACATAAAAAGGAGAATCAAAAGAGGATCAGAATTGATGGAGTTGTGAGTGACCATCAGGACTGGGGTTAGAGCAATTAGGCTAGGCAGAGGCATAAGTTCTCTTTAGAGGGACAACAGAAGAATGAGATCAACTAAAGTGTCAGTGTGGTGCAATAGATAGGGCACACTGGATTTCATGGCAGAGCTTAGAGCGTTAGACGCACAGGTGGAGGCACGATCCTATGGTGTAGTGCGTGTGATAGGAGACATCCAGGGCTATACAATAAGGCAACATGCAACTATTTCTATTGCAGTCAACCAAGGTACCTGATAACTACTTGTCCTTGCAGACTTAGCACTAGGTCTCTAGTGGAAGTCTTTGTCTCAAGGCACGAGCATTGGGAGAGGTGCTACAAGATCCTATGGAGGCATATGACCAGTCTGTTACGGTTCATACTTTCTACATAATTGAGTAGGGGGTTGAGGTCAGGTCGAACACCGTAGTGCAACTAGAGGAGGTCAAGGTCAGCTCTATCACTTGACTTGTAAAGAGGCTCAGGCCTCTAATGTAATGGTGACTGGTACACTTTATATTTTTGGGAATTTAACATATTTTTTTGAGAGTACAATGTTAGTGGTAAATCCGCTAGAAAAACTATTACAAGTTTTGTCACCCTTGGGTAGCAAAATGCTAATTGATTATGAGGTTGCATGATCGTTTTTGGTGAGAATGAGTTGATAACGAATTTAACAGTGTTAGATGTGGAAGAGTTTGATGTCATCCTTTGTATGGATTGAGTCTCAACTTGTCATGCCACATTGGGCTGCTTTGAGAAACGAGTGTGCTTTCAACAGCTGGGTCAGGTAAAATTTTGTTTTCAAGGTGAACGAGATAATGTTATGTGTAGCTATGTGCCAACTATTCGAGCAAAAAGGATGATTTGTTGTGGTTGTAAAGCGTATGTGGTTTAGATTAGATTTCAATTTTTGAGAGGATGATTGGGTATTCAGATCCTTTTCTGGGACCAAAGAGTGATTAAAGTTTAATGTTTTCTAAGTTTAGATATGAATGAGCTATATGAACGGTCAAACTTATGTACCTAGGCCTAAGGGAGTTTTGTGCACAAGTTGAGAAGGAGCAATGCACGTAGGCATTAACATTTACTTACTTAAACTAGAAATGGTGCACGACGTAACCCGAGTTCCTAGTGTACGTTAACTTTGGTGTAATGTACACTTATTTGAGAAAAAAACAAAACATAAGCTTTTGGATGCATTTGGAACCATTTTGTTAGTTTTGGAACCGTAGTCCAATCATTTATGTGCATTGTCATTCGATTTATCAATTAATAAATAGACATTTCATTTCATTTATGAAATATTATATTGTTTTATGGTGATAAAACTTTCATAAATAGTTTATTCTTCCTTATGTCATCGAGTGTGACTTAATAGTAAAACCATAAGGTAAAATGAATACTATTTTAAATGTCCATAATCGATTGTTATCATGGGAATGATAACAAGCCAAGGTTAATATGTTGCTAAGTGAATAATTACATTTCACTGATTATAGATATGAGATATCACTTCGAACATAGATACATGTTAGGGAACATGTATTGAACTGACTCGCTATGAAAGCACTTCATGGATCAATGTCACAAGTAGCTTTCATACAGTGGTGATGTTTGAGTCATCTGACTGAAACTACTATCAACTCCTATATGAGGAATCACATGTTTTGACTTGGTCAAACATCATCCGTAACAGGATGATAATAAAGGCCATGATTAAATATGTCATGAATCTTGAAGAGGAGTGATAGTGAGAGTGATGGATTTGTTCCTCTTATGAAGAGTGATATCTTTAGGCCACTTGATGAGTATGATTGATGGAATGTATGCATACTGAAATGAATTGATAAAGGATTATCAATGTTATTTGTCATATCAATCTACTTAGGATCAAGAAACGCATTAAGCAATATAAGGTTGACATGTGACAATGTCTTATACTTAATATAGATATCGTGAGACAAAAAGACTGAATATCAAACTATGAAAGGTTAACTCAGATCACCTATGCCACTCGATTTTGGGTTGCCATAATATATTACAAGAGACCGCTTATGAACTTTGAGCCTAAGTTTTGGGATAAGGTCCATTGCCAATTTTGAGTGGGGCTATTGGGTCACACACGAGAACGAATTGGATTGGTTCACAAATATTCTGTCTCATAGTAATTAAATTATTAAGATGATTAAGTTGATTAATCATTAATAATTTAAGATTTTATGATTTATATCATAAATATAATATAAGATATTATCCATTAATGTAATGAAATTTTAATATATATCACTTATTATTAAGTTAAATATGTTGGGGCTTATTCTTATGTGTGACATAATAATTCGGCCCATATGTATTAATAAAAAAGTGATTTATTTAATGATAATATATCACGTAATTAAAAGTCCAATGACATTAATAATAACCTATGAAAAATTCAGCACACTTTCTATTTTATAGGAAAAATTCTACACACTACTATTTTTTAGGAGTCCTAATTAGTCTACATAATTAATTAGGAAGTGTTTATTCTTGTGGGACAAGAAAGACAAATCCTAATGCACCTATTTAGGGTTTTCCATATGTATATAAATAGGTGCACACCCTTGTCTTATTTCTCATGGCAATGGCTTGGCTGAATTTGTGAGTGTCACAAATAAAGAGAGAAAATTATTTTGAGAATTAGAATAGAGATTCTAAGTGCTAATACACTCCACCAATCCAAAAGAGTTTTGTTTTTGTGGATACCATTGGTCACGTTCGCGCAAAGACAATATGGTTGAAAATGTTTCGAGTTTATAATAAAAGTTACATCAACACTCCATTCATTCATTTGATCGAGCTTTGGTTTTAAGGAAAAAAACCCTAACCCTAATCGTATATGTTGATGTGCATGGATCCTTGGTGGAATTCTAGGATATATTTTTTTTTTATTTCCGCTACATTATCCTTATATGAATGTCATATTTTAGTTACGAATTCCAACACATGTTACGCACACAATTATACTTTAATGTGCGTAATTATTAGGGGTAGCGTATATTATAGGTAGCAGAGGTTAGGCCCAGTTAATTAGTAAAATGGTGAGTTTTGGTAAGAGGGACCATATATACCCCTTCCAAACCTTTGGATGATCATTTTCTATTTCAAACCCTATTTCTCATCTAAAAACACTCTCTCAAACCTTTCTTGATATCTTCCTTGCTCTTCCTTCAATCCATCCAAGATTTATGGGGTAAGATGTTCTACTCTTCTCATTTGTTTATCTTTCCATGTAGAAGAAGACCCTAGAGCATGCATAAAATGAATTTTGTACATGCATTCTAAAGTAAAACACATGTCCATACTCATATTTGATAATATTTCATGTGGGAGAGTGATCTAGAATATGCATGCATACAAAAGATCTAGTACTTGTAAGCATGCAAAGAATGTTGTCTTGCATATTGAATGTGGTGATAGGTTAAGACAAAATTGATGTATTTGAGTTGGAAACTTACAGATTTGGATTGAATAAATGAAGAAAATGATGGACTTGGTAAGGAATATAACCATTGAAGTGTTCTTGAGTTGCATGCATGGATTTATGCTTGTGTTGGAAGATGAAATTGAGGACTTTGATGATGTATTGTGTAGTATGTTAATGGGTTATGTTCTAGAATGTAATCTGAAGTGATTTGGGTGATTAGGGAATCAAATTATATGTTATTGACTTGGTTGGAATGAATGTAAAAGTGTTTTTGATAAAATTTCCATCAAATGGATTGACTTGTAGAATTCTTATAATTTAAGATCTGAAATGTAAATGTAAGATAAAGATAATTGGGAGGGGGGACTCAATGGTAGTTTTTTGAAACATGAGGGACTGAGTTGTGAAATGCCAAGACATTGGGACCAAAATGTAATTTGTTTAACTTGAGGGGCTAGAACCATTATTATATATATATATATATATATATATATATATATATATAGTGTGTGTGTGTGTGAGAGAGAGAGAGAGAGGGAGAGAGAGATACTCGATCGAAATAGAATTTTGACTTCATGATCATTGGGAGGTTGGGAAAATCCATTCACATTTCATGCATACATGCATTGCCACATTACCATGTATGATTTAGATATATTTGATTTCAGCTTCGTGTGATTGTCGAGGTGACCAATAATGAACTAGCAGTGCGTGACTGGATATTTTGGTTAGACATCCAGGTGAGTTGGGTGCCATAATAAACACATAGACACCTATATTTTTTAAATTTGTTGGAATTCATCCTAAAATTTTCTTATGTGTAATGTTGAATCATGATCTGTACCTAAAAAAGAAATATGGTTAGTTATGATATAAGCAATTACCCATCTGTTATGTATGTCTGTAAGTTGAGAATATTATGTATAATTTGATATGGATCAAGATGCCCATTTATGAGGAGGCGTAAACTTTGGTATATCACTGTTGAGTCAAGGCCTAGTTACCAATATTGGTGGTAACACAAAGTGTCCAACCAGACACACGGGTTAGGTGGCAATGAGTCAACATTACAAAGTCAGATATGACTAAATTATATCTAATAGTCAGATAAGAGAAATTATCAGTTCATGTCAATCCCATGTTTGATTCTCATATACATTTTAAATATCAGTTAGACTATAAAAAGAATAATGGTTATGCATGAATGCGTGTTGTTTGCTATTTGTGCGAAACTGTTTCGAGAAAAAGTTTTTAAAACTATGATAAGTACATATACATATGCATGTATAGTAATATTATATAAGTATATACAATGTGTGTGGTATTTTTCAAAAAAAATTTTCAAAACAGTTTTTGTGAGGACTTGGAGTCGCTTTACTGTGTTGTCCGTCACTGAGTATTATCACCCCCTTTTGTGGATTAAACATTTCAGGATTTAGTTAGTGACAATATTCATCCGATCTCAAACTCAGTGAGGCATACCATACAACTCGTGAGTGCCCTTTGATCAAGCTTTATGTTTCTTTTATGTTAGATGCTCCACACTGCGATACTAGTGGGTTGATGGGGGGTAGCTTATTATGTTTGTGAAATATTTGTCAAAAACTCAAGTTTGAAAATGACAAGGTTTGTGATGCATGTATAAAAGGAAAACATGTAAAATCGTATTTTCAATGCAAAAATATGATCTGAACCACTTGACCTTTAGAATTATTGCATATGGACTTATTTGGTCTTACTAGTACATTAAGTCTTGGTGGAAAACAATATTGTTTTGTGATTGTTGATGACTACACAAGGTTTACATGAGTTTTCTTTCTTGCACACAAAATGAAGATGTTCATGCATTTGCATCATATAGCAAAAAGGTCTAAAATGAGAAAAATTACTCAATCATAAGCATTAGAAGTGATATGGGGAGAGAGTTTGATTGCGAGACATTTGAATCCTATTGTGAGGAGCATGGAATAAGTCAAAAACCTTTTTGCTCTAAGGAATTCTCAACAAAATGGTGTTGTTGAGAGAAAGAATAGGACTTTGCAAGAAATGGCAAGGACCATGCTAAATGACAATGAACTCCTTAAGTATTTTTTGACCGAAGCGGTCAATACCACTTGCTATATAGTGATTAGGGCGCTTATCTGATCCATTCTCAAAAAGACCCCTTATGAGTTGTGAAAAGTGAGAAAGCCTAACATAGCATACTTTCATGCATTTGGATGCAAGTGTTTCATTCATAACAATGGAAAAGATGCCTTAGGAAAATTTGTTGCTAAATCCAATGAAGGCATATTCCTTGAATATTCATCCAATAATAAAGCATTTAGGATTTTCAATACAAGACTAGAAAAGGTTGAGGAATCAATATATGCTATTTTTTTTTCTATAAATCTAACCATTATGTGCCAAGAGATGATGATGAGGTAAGCATAGGTGTAAGTGACAAACGTGAAGATCTTAACATAAATGAAAAGCATGGAGAAGAATCAAGTGTTCAAACCCTCTCTCATATGCCAAATGAGGATGAAAAGATAGAGTTACTAAAGGACTGGAGATATGCAAAACACCACCAAAAGGATCCCATCATTGGTGAAAATTCAAAGGGGGTAACAACTAGATATTCTTTACATCATATTGCCAATTATGCATTTGTTTTTCAAATTGTTCCAAAAAATATTAATGAGGCATTGAGTGATGAATATTGAATTTTATCTATGCAAGTCGAATTGAACCAATTTGAGATAAAGAATGTTTAGGAATTAGTCCCTAGATCGGATGATTGCAATGTCATTGACACTAAATGGGTTCATAGGAATAAAGATGAATATGGTAATGCAAATACTAACAAATCTAAGTTAGTTGAACAAGCTTATAATTTAGAAGAAGGCATTGATTTTGACGAATCATTTTCACTAGTAGCTAGACTAGAAGCCATTAGGATCATGTGTGCATTTGCTTGTCATCAGGATTTAAAATTGTTCCAAATGGATGTTAAAAAGTTCTTTTCTAAATGGTTTTTTAAAATAATATGTTTATGTCGAGCAACCTTCTGGTTTTGCTGATCTACATTTTTCAAATCATGTTTACAAATTGAAAAAGGCTCTTTCTGGTTTGAAACAAGCTCATAGAGCTTGGTATGAAAGATTGAGTAACTATTTTTTAGAAAATGGTTTTTCAAGAGGGATGGTTGACAATACTTTGGTTATCAAAATAAAAAATGATGATATGCTTTTGGGGCAAGTATAAGTAGATGATATTATATTTGGTTCTACTAATGATGCTTTGAATAAGGATGCAAAAGGAGTTCGAGATGAGCATGATGGGGGAGTTGACCTACTTGCTTAGATTGCATTTCAAACAAATGAAAGATGACATCTTCATCAACCAATGCAAGAACATTGGTAATTTAATAAAAAGGTTTAGGATGGAGAATGATGGAGCAATAGGAACTCTAATGAGCACAATAATGAAACTCACCAAAGATGAGGAAGGAAAAGATGTGGATGAAAGCTCAATTGAGATATGATTGGCTTCCTTCTTTATCTTATCGCTAGTAGACCGAATATAATGTTTAGTTTATGCTTGTGGGCATGTTTTTAATCATGTCCTAAAGAATCACATTTGAAAGCTGTGAAAATAATTTTTAGATACTTAATTGGAACTAAGAATGCTGATATTTTCACTAAGGCTCTTTTTGAAAATACTTTTGTATCTATTGGAAGAAAAATTGGTATATGTGACTTGAATGATAGTTGATAATTGATTGCTCTGTGTGTTGCATTGATGCATATTTACATGTTCATTCTTATAAATATGATCCATATGAAAAAATGGTGAAGTTAGAAGGTGTTTGATATGAAACTATTTTGAGAATAGTGATTTAAGAACATTTGTTCATGTAATTGAAAGTTAAGCGCACAAATATTTAGCTATCTTAATACTCTGGGCTCTCTGTGTCAGTTTTTGTTTGTTAAGAGAGGCCGTTAAGCACGTAAATGGTCAAATTACGCACATAAGTATTAGGTGTTGTTTGACTTGAGCATGTAAATGGAATTTGCGCACATTACTTGTTTGGAGATTTTTTTGAGGATGTAGTAAGGCACGCAACTGAGCATAACCTTGAACATATAACTAAGTTATGTGCATAAATCATTGCTTGCGCACGCAATCCTCTCCAGATTTTGAGTTGTTTGAGGTTGAATATTGTCATTTGAGTTGATTTAACGAAGAACGGCACCAAGTAAGAAGGCAAAAAATCAAACCAAGCACAAACACGATCCTTTTTCTGAAATTGGAACATAATTTTTTTATAGCAAAGATCGGTCCACCCGGAGTGCAAGAGATCAAGGTGGAAGAAGTCATGGTGGATATGAGACGGTTACTCGTCAATCCCAAGGTAATACCCCATCCTCACCTCCAGAAAATGTTGATTTTGAGGTTAATAGAGGAATAGACTTTGATTTGGAAAAAATTGTTAATAGATAAGCTAAAGAATTCTTCACGTCCAACTTCATCTAAGAGGGCCATTTGTAGTATGAGTTGGCTGTTTTTTTTATCACTATTTAGAGGACATCTGAGGATTTATTCTCAACATTGGAGATTGGATTTTCGAGGTCAAGAAGATCATTGTTTGCTTCCAAATTTGTAGCCTGTGTTTATATCCCTATTTCCTTATGCTTCTCTTTGTGATTTGAAATTGTGGATGTATTTATGGTTGTTTGATGCACCTGAACTTCTTTTTGTGCTGTAGCAAATGTTATTAAATTATAGTGGTGATTTTTTTTATTTGAATTGGAGAGAATTCTCATGATTTTTGTCCTTTACTTTGACTTAAAGAGTTTTCCAGGAAAAAATTATCATGTGTTATTTATGTGATTGTCATGGATTTATTTATACAATTATTGTTCGCCTTGTTTATTTAAGCGGGAAACGGATGAAGATTTTTTTTCGTTTTTGGTAATTTGCTACCTTTTTCCCAATAGTAAGTTGCTTGACAAAAATATTAGCGTCATTAATAAAATTTTAACGATAGGACCAACTACTATTACTTTTTCCAAATATTAAAGTTTCATAAAACATGTCGAACCACCTCGAAAGGGGTAGCCTAGCGGACGGGTGCCGTCCTCAGTTCGCTGAGGTCCTGAGTTCGAGCTTCATGGGTGTCGTCCTCAGTTCGCTGACGTCCTCAAATGCTACGTATGAGTATAATGAACTGTGCATATGAATAACTGTAAACAGGTCTAATATAGCAGAAACAATAGTTTGATATTGTGCGTAGACCTCATTTCAGTGACGTAGGGTCTAATTTTTGGTATAAGGAAATCCTTATATGTTTTTATATGTGGTTTAAATTTCAGAATAGAATGAGTTCGTTTAGTTGTTGAAGAGAGAGGATAATGCAAACTTATCAGAATGTGTAAATAGGCCTAATTTGCATTACGTCAATTGTCGTTGAATATTAGGTGCCTATAACAGTGGTTTAAAACATATAAGAGCGTCTTAATTCATACCAAATTGCATGTATACATGCATATTAAAAGTGTCCACATCAGAGCATGCATCATTCGAGCATCGCATGCATACGCTGATACATACACATTCTGTATTGAAAAGAAATTGTGTGATTATGTGTATTAGGTGAGAAGGGCTACAGAGAGGCTCCAGAGGTGAGCTAAGGGACTCCAATGTGTTATGTTTTGTGAGTGAACCCATTTACGTGCTATATTTATATATTGACTTATATATCGTTATTGCTGAACTTATGTGAAACACATGGTATTATTGGTATTGACTATTGAACATGATTTGATTATGTTCTATGAGTGAATTCTTATTTGATACACACTGAAGTATTGATGATCATATGCTGGACACCATATATGAGTTATTGGAAGTAATATTTGGGAATGATATTAAGATACATTTGCACATATGTTTTGCATTTAATTCCATAATTAAAATGTATGGTATGACCAATGTGTTTAGGTATGTGTAATTTCATTTGAAATATTGGTTATATGAGAAAATAGATGAAACTAAGTGCTATACGCAGCTAAAACTCGTATGAGTCATCTCTAGTCCATTAAACTATATTGGGCTGACCAACGATTTATTTGATTTATGTGATCTGACCTACGAGTCAATTTTATTGGTATTAAAAAGATCATTGAGATCTGTTATATTGAAAATCCGGGACAATACTTGACATGTTGGGCAATTACTGAATTAAATGAATTTGCATCACATACTTATTGTATATAGATTATTTATTATCTATTCCACTAATTGTGCTACTACTGGTCCCTACTGGCCTCTTTTTTTGCTGTAAAGAAAAAACATGTCAAACCCATTTTCCAAATATTAGTGATTTAATTAGATTTTCTTTTTATTTAGTTGTCCTTTCGTGTGAAGTAAGCTGCTTTTTTTTTTTGCAGTGAAATTATTCAATGTAACTTTCGCATAAACTACGTACACCATTTTGAAATTCTAGAAATATCTCCTTCCATGCTTACAGAAAATGGGTTAACATCACATTATAAAACTTGATATCGAAAAAGAGTTATCGGTGGACTTGGATATGTGTGACCAGCCTTGATGATGACATTGAATGCTCATCACCCACCCACCAAAAGTCCATTAATTGCCACTGCTATTATATACAAGAAACTTCTCCTTTCTAAATTGGTTTGCACCACACAAACCTACACAAGTTCTGAAAAGTTAAGAAGAAAAAAAAATTACTGATGGATAAAGGCAAAGGAGCTAATGGAACTGTTGTTGCAGGAAACTCTCCCATGGCTGTGAGAGATGAAAATGAAGAGGGAAAAAGCACCATGCGCAGAGCTGAGACTATTCTCCGTCTTTTGCCGATGGCTTTGTGTATTTCAGCTCTTGTTCTTATGCTCAAGGATTCTCAGACTAATGACTATGGATCTCTTTCTTACTCAGATCTTGGTGCTTTTAGGTAACTATTGATCTGTCTTTTCATGGTATATATTTGCTTGTTAGAATGATATGTTGTAAAATAACCCTAAGCTAGCTATAACTGATATCTGAGACAAGAACGAAAATAAATTTATATGTGAGACCACCAAATCAAATATCTTTCTGGAGATAAAAAGGGGCTTTAAGCCCACTTTTTTTTTTTTAATTTTTTTTGAAAGTTGTTTTTTTTTTGTGTTTTTTTTTGCACGACTTTTTTTTGCTCCACTTTTTGGAATTTAATTAGATGTGCCAATTTTTTGTTTTCTTTTTGTAAAAAAAAAATTGAATACAAGAAGAGATCATTTTTCTTTAAAGAAAAACTAAATAATCAGGTAAGAAATTTTTATTTTCCAAAAAATCTGAGTACACTAACAGCCAATTTTTTAGAACTAGATCACAAGATAAATAAAATATCTTTATGAAGTGGTATAATAAGCCCTAGCTTCATCAATCTATCATTTCAAGTCAGTCAGGTCATGATTCGTGGCAATAGTTCTGAACAATCTAACGTTTAAGTTATTCTTGGTCTTGGAAAAGATTGACTTGCAAAGAACAATGTTATATACAATTGATGTACATGAGGTATGGCAATTGGTACCCTTGTCATTTGGTACTGACCCTGTTTACATTCAACCAACTAATGTATTACCTGCTTGATTGTGTATGAGCATACATATAGGTATTATCTGCATTTTATTGTACGAATAAATGTAGAATATGAACATATTTTTATCCTATTCATACTTATACCCAGTGAGTAATTGTACCTTTCCATTATCTGTATCCATACTTGCATTTATATAATTTATATATAACATGTACACTATTTATAATATATAATATATGATTATAATATATATGATATAATCACTACTATAATAAATTTACATTAGAGTATTATTACTAATCTAAAGTATTATAACTCTAAATTAGTAAAATCTCTAAACTATTATCTCTATTTTAATGCTAAATATTTATTAAATGTACCCATATTCAATGACATAGTATCATTTAAAAAAATTATTAATGTAATAACTGATCAAATACAATCATTCATGAAATGTATTTTTATTGGATTTTTTTATATTAAAATATTCAGATATTAATTTTACATTTTTGTATTATATTATTTATCTTTTATATATTAGCGTGTTGTAAATTTTTTCTAAATAATATGTTAAAATCATTGACATATTATTTTTTAATTAACTAAATATATTTATATAACAGACAAACAAGTACTTGTAAGTAAGCGAGTATGGTATGGGTATAAAGTATGTGTTACCTGTATGAGTACGAGTAAGATGTGAGTATAAAATATGAGTTACAAGTACGAATAAGAATATTTACATATCCTAATCATATTTGACCTATTATCATTCCTAATGTATATATTCCACATGCAAGTCTCATATTAGGATATGGATATAACCCCGACGTTAAACTCTAAATATTGAAATAGATGAACCTAAAAATGAAACAATAAAAAAATATTAGAAAAAAAAAATTACTTCTCGACTAATACATTTAGCCGTTACTTGATTATATATTCTTGTGTGTGCGCAACGACTATCTTCGAACGAACAAGCTAGGTGATATCTAAAAAATAATACATATAAACTGACTGCCATTATTCATATTTTAACTAACACACATTAATAAGAAATTAAATTAAGGGTTAGAGTATTTTTTTATGAATATATATACCATTAGCAAAACTCAAAAAAGAAGTTAGTGAATAACAGTGATTAATTGTGGATCATAACTCGAAATAAATATAATTATCTCCTGTAAGCCTATCTAAAATTTAATTATGCTGGATCATATTAAAAAAAAAAAGATTCTCCTATAGCCTTATTCATGCATTGCAATTATCGCAAGGAAAGTGATGAGAAAATTAGTTCATCAATAATGTAGGTATTTAGTACATGCCAATGGCATTTGCGCTGGTTACTGCCTACTTTCAGCTGTGATTGTGGCAATGCCAAGACCTTCTACAATGTCTCGCGCCTGGACCTTTTTCTTCCTCGACCAGGTTTGTTAATTTTCAAATCTTTAACAATTTTATGTTTTAAGAAACCAAAAAACAATATGCTTATACAAAAAGTTCAAATCTTAACATTGACACTCCTTTAAGAAAAAAGTAAAGCAGCCTTTTATCCCTTTGTTAGGAACCCATGTCAATAAGAAATTCCAATCTCTTACAGGTGTTAACATACGTGATTCTGGCTGCCGGAGCAGTGTCGACGGAGGTGATGTACCTGGCGGAGAAGGGAGACATGGCTATCACCTGGAGTTCAGTTTGTGCGTCGTTTGGTGGATTTTGCCACAAGGCCACAACTTCCCTCATCCTCACTTTTGTGGTGGTAGTTTTCTACATAGTTCTTTCACTGATCTCCTCCTACAAACTTTTCAGCAGATATGATGCACCTGTGATTTGTTCCAGTAAAGGCATTGATATTGCCAATTTCCACAGCTGATCGAACTCCATTCTCTTCAACAGCATTAATCACTACTGGACTGACCATGATAACCACTGAGCTAGATCTATATATTCATGGTTTATGGTCAATAGAAAGTGTTTCTTTGTTTGAAGTACTTTATAACTTATATTTCTTATCATGCTTGGTATGTGCAGTATATTTCTGTTGTACTGTGTACGAGAACAGTAAGGTAGTAACTGTTTCCTGGGCATTATAACCTGCAATCTTCCTAATAAGAAACTCCGATCCCTATTTCGTCTTAATTTTTCTTCTGGATAAAATCTTCTGGCTAAATGGGATGTAGTTCAACCAAACCAATTTGTGAAGGTTCAAATTCGAACACGTAACCACTACTAAACTGGAACAGTATCCCTATCAAATTCAAGCTCTCCATTTCCATACCCATTCTTACATCGAGCCTTATCTCACACTTCATCGTACACCTAGGCTCTAAATTACAATTTCAAAGTTAACCTCTTACCCATCATATTCAACTATAAATGCTCACACAACTAATCAAGTTTTAAAAGATGGAAGTTTCAGTATTAACGAATAAAAAAAATGTTTTAACTTTCATGATAGATTATGTTGTATTAAACTTGATGTTGTTGCCTCAAATTGCAGCAGTCTTGAGAATCTTGAAACTGAATGTCTATTTGAATCCTGCAAAACAAAAGAAACAGTTGATTTTATGTTAAGAAAAATGAAAGAAACGGAGACATGGTGCAAAGAAAGATGATTTCATTCGTTCATTACTGAACCTATTTATAGAAAAAATTGTGTAACAGATCTAACCCAAAAATTATGGAGAAAACAAATTTCAAATTCAAACATCATAGTGCCCTATTTTTATTCCAACACATGTTTAACTTGATCTTATCCAAACAGCTTCTGATTACCAGCACCACATGTTTAACTTGCTTTTTTGCTGCGATTCCAATATCTCAAAATAGCTCCTCTTCCTGGAATTGATCTGCTGCAATCCTTGCTTTACTCTCTTGGTCTTGTGATATGCAAATTTTGTCATTGTGTACCGTTTGGCCTCATTTTTCATATTTAGCATCTAGCCTCTACCAAGATTTTTTGTTGTTGTGAATGATTGGACTTTTTGCAATGAGGACATGGTGAATGATTTCCGTTGTTGTTGTAACTGTTGTGTGCTTTGGCTTTAAAAGTTTCCTCAACAAAACCTTCTACTCTCATAAGAAATCTTTGCTCCTGTGTCTGTAGTGTATTAACAAATTATGCCAAAGCAATGCTGGATCTTTTTTCTTTTCTAAACAAAAAATTTTAACTTTATTCTTTTCAGGAAATTTAACTAGAATTTTTGTACAATTTCTCGTTTGGAAAGTCCTCACAAAGTAGTCTTACTTTCTTGACAATGTTTAGTAGTTTGTCCAAATATTCTTTAATAGGGTCTTTTTCTTTCATTTTTAGCATCTCGAACTTCCTGATCAAGTCGGGAATTTACATGTTTTGTATCTTCTCATTGCCTTCATATTCAATCTTGAGATATTCTTATATATGATTTGTAGATAATAAATTCATGATTCTTGTTAAGATTGAGCATGAAAGAGTGAAAAATAAGCAAGACTATGCTTTAGCTTGTTTGATTCTCTTCTCCTTGTAGCTTTCGAGTTGTGCAACTGTAGGATTTTCTGGCAATACTAGAAGTTCATCTTCCACTATTTCCCAAATATCCAAGGCTTCAAGATAGACAATCATTTTGACAGCCCATGTTTGATAGTTGTTCCCGTCAAAGGATGATGGTGGTGTAGAAAAAAGCTTTATATGATTGTATTGAATCGATGTCGTTGTTGTCATTGCATTTGTGGTTGTAGTTATAGCTGTGGTTGTATTTATTATGTAATTGTTGGAGTTACGTATGGTGTTATATTTGTAGTTTTCTTTCTTATAGGTGTGGTTATGGACTCTTTCACAAGCCCCTCAAAAACTTTGGCTCCGATACCAAATATTAGTTTTATGGTAGTAACAAATTTTAAGAAAAATAAAAGAAATAGAGACGTTGCATGGAAAGATGATTTTATTTATTCAATTCTAAATCTATTTATAGAGGAAATTGTAACATATTTAATCCTAAAATAATGGAAAAAATAAACTTCAAATTTAAAAATCACAATCTCCTATTTTTATTCCAACACATGTTTAACTTGAACTTATTGAATCTACATATGATTTCAATCAGAAAAATTAGCAACTTTAACAAAAATCATGAGATTACCTTGATGTTTAAGTTAGTATTTATGCAGAGTTAGGACATAGTTTGAGGTGGGTAGAACGTACTTTTTTGGTGGATGTGAATCCTTTATTTATAGAGGAGCTAGGGAGAGGATGGATGAGAACGCAAAATGATTCCCTACCTGTTTGATCTTTAAGGATATCTCTCGATCTCCTTAAAAGGCGTTCTTAGTAATGCCTATCTTAATCTTGTTAACTATATGTTGTAGGTCCGAAATGACAATCTAAGAGAGAGAATAGAGTGTAGAGAAAGCTTCTCTATGCAGATTTGTAGAGAAATCCTGAAGCTTTGATGTGCTCTTCTTGTTTCCTCCAAACCCTAAAAGAACGTTCTTCACCCAAGAAAGGAGAGAAAAATGTGTTCTTCCAAGATAAAAAAGATGTAGAGTGAAAAATACATCTAACTGTTTACAAGAAGCTTTGATTCAAAAATACATAAATCAAATATTGGACTTTTATTTTCTTGCACGAATTGATCACATTATCTAACTGTTTACATGGATTTGATACCTTAGGGATACTTCCAAAGGAAAACTACATTGACAACCGTGCGCTTGCAGAAAGTCGATCAAGTTTTTGGTGTCGTTGCGGTGGAACGGTGTCTAATGTGATATTTTCTTTTATTTTTCTATTTATTTGAGTTGTGCTCAATTGTTTGTTTTATTTGCAAATTTCAGGTGATACATGCTCTTGAGACGTTCTCGGAGTGCCGATAGTAGAACACATCGAGAGAACAAAGATCCCATTCCTCTATACTGGAGATTGATAGATTTGAAAGGGAAAATCGGAAAAAAAGACGAAGGGAGCAAATGGCCGAATATCCTAGGCCTCCAAATGCTCAAGAAGATGAGGCAAGGTTGGGACAGCTACTGGGAGATGGTGTTGGCAACCAAGCGCCGGTACGAACAAGCTTGACAGATATTGAAGGGCCGGTGATTGGCACTTCACCTTCATGCATTCGCTTGAGTCCGGCGGCTCGCAGCTATGAGTTGAAGAACATCCCCTTAAACATGTTGCCTTCTTTCCATGGTCTACCATCGAAGGATCCACTTACCTTTTTGAGGGATTTTTACACAATGATCCAAACATTTCCATTGCATGGTCTAACGGGGGAAAAACTTAGAATAAGGTGTTTTCCCTACACTTTGAAAGATCGTGCTAAAACTTGGTTGATCAATCTTCCTAAAGGATCATTGGGTACTTGGGAGGAACTATATGAAAAATTCATGATTAAGTACTACTCACCTCAGAAAACAGTGGAGTTGAGGAACAAGATATGTTCATTCTCGCAAATGGAAGGAGAGCCATTCCATGAAGCTTGGGAGAGGTTCAAGATGCTTCTAAGCCAATGTCCTCACCATCAATTTTCATTGGCTTTGCTCATTCAGTTCTTTTATGATGGATTGACTATGCATGGTCAAACCTTGGTGGACACTGCAGCTGGGGGTTGTTTTGGTGACAAGGCCGCCGAAGAGGTATATGATATTTATGAAATGCTTACCAGCAATTCGTAGCAAAAAGCGGTGAGAGGTAGATGAGTAGGAGTTCATGAAGTTTCTTCTTCCTCATCTGACTTGACATCCAAAGCAGATGACATTGCAAGAAAGGTAAATTTAATATTGAATAGTAATGCCATGGTTTGTGATCAATGTTATTTTTGTGGTTCTATTGGTCATACCGAAGTAACTTGCAACATGAACCAACAAATGGGAGGTGAATTTGAAGAAGCTAACTATATGGGAGGATTTTTTAAACCTTAACCAAGAAATGATCCCTACTCGAACACCTATAATCTGGGATGGCGCAACCAACCGAATTTCTCATGGAAGGATGCAAATGCCAACCCACCAAGACCAATGGGACCACAAGGATTTCAACCAAGGCCACCATTCCAACAATAACAACCACCACCTCAACAAAATCCCCAAGAGAAGAAATCACCATTAGAAGACCTTATTATGCAGTGCATGTCAAAGATGGAGGCAAGGGACGCTAAGGTTGATGAAGTCATCCAATCTCAACAAGTGACCATCCAGAACTTGGAAAGGCAAGTTGGTCAACTAGCCCAGGCGGTTTCAGATCATTACAAGGGTAAGTTGCCAAGAACTTCGGAGGTTAATCCAAAAGATGTTATGGCAATTTCTTTAAGAAGTGGAAAGGTGTTGGATGAACCAAAGGTGAAGGCAAAGCCAAATCAAGAAAAATGCAAGGAGGTTGTGATTAATAAGGATTTAAAGGATGAGGAGAAAAGTGATAAAGATGAAGAGCTCTATTCAAACAAGAAAGAAGAGGTAAACCTTATGTCTCTCCTATACCATTTCCACAAAGGTTGAGATATCGCACTAAGCAAAACAATTTCATGAAGTATTTGGATATGTTTAAGAAAATCCAAATGAA
Source organism: Flueggea neowawraea (assembly GCA_948243855.1). Classification (NCBI taxonomy): domain Eukaryota; kingdom Viridiplantae; phylum Streptophyta; class Magnoliopsida; order Malpighiales; family Phyllanthaceae; genus Flueggea; species Flueggea neowawraea. The sequence goes on along the minus strand of CAODLS010421700.1, from coordinate 5,924 downwards.
CATTCCTTTCATAGAAGCAATTTCTCACATGCCACACTATGCAAATTTTTTGAAAGAAATTGTTTCTAACAAGAAGAAGTTAGAGGAATATGCAACCATTGCATTGACCAAGGAATGTAGTGCGGTCATCCAAAATAAGCTTCCTCCAAAGCTTAAAGATCCCGAGAGCGTCACCATACCATGCACCATTGGGAGTTGCGACATTGATAGTTCTTTGTGTGATTTGGGAGCATCCATTGATGGGTGTCAAAACCAAAAAATTTAAATTCCTACTTTAAGCCTGAAATAAACAATATTTGAAGACAATGACAAGCATGGTCGAATCCACAGGGGCTGGTAAAAACTTATTTAATTGCAGAAAATAACTGTAAAAATAAAGATGGGAATTAGTTGTGAAAGGTCGAACGGAACAGTTAACTAAAGCAATAAAAGAAATCAAGAATACAGAACTAATAAGGAAGAAATCAATATCACGAAAGCCTAGTGAAGGTACATCTCTGTCTCACTTAATTAATTGATCACAGGTAACGAAAGATAATTCAATACTGTTCATACATGCAAATTATAGTTACAGGTGAAGCACTTAGTAACCAATGTTTATTTACTATTTTGGTAGTCCCGGGATGCCCTGCAAACTACTTCTTTAACCAATAAACAATTCCCAGGACACTATGTAGAATTCAATTTACCGATTGCATTAAGAATTATAAATACCCTACCCAAGTTAACAAACTGCGAAGCCATAGTTCATTCAAGCAAGATTATCCTATTTCGCTAATGACAGTCGAAGCCCATTATTACAACAACAACATTGTTGGCCCGAAATGACAATCCAAGAGGGGGGTGAATTGGATTTTTGATTTTTAAAACTTGTTTAAAAACATTTTTGCAATTATCAAAATATTCAAAATAAGAAAAAGCAAAGTAAGAACAATTTATCCAATTTACACAAATAATAATGTAAAGAGAAAAGGGATAGAGAAATCAAATCCGCGATGTATAGTGGTTCGACCCTCTTAGCCTACGTCCACTCCTCAAACTTCCCCTTGAGAATTTGAATCCACTATGACTCTTGCTTCAATGGATGTAAGATTAAACCTCTACAAACTCTTGCTTCAAAGGTGCAAGATTAAACCAATACAACCTCTTGCTTCAATGGGTGCAAGATTAAACCTCTACCAATACAACCCTTGTTTTCTAGACAAACAAGAAAACTATTCCTCTCTCAAATACAAAGATATGATTGACAATGAAGAATGAAATCAATAATGAACACTCTTAAGCAACAATAAATTTGCAAGTGTAAAACTCTCTTGAGAAGTGTATGAATGATTTGCAGGATTGAGCACAAGAAAGCTTGATGTTGTTGTAAGATGTTTGCCAATGGTTAACAACAACTTATTTGATATGTCTTGAGGCTATTTATAGATTTCCAAATCAATATGACCGTTGGAGGATTGAATGTAGCCGTTGTGAGATAGAGCAGCCCTTCATTTATTGTTATGACATAGCCTCTAAATCGAATTAGATTTTCCTGTTACTCGAGTTATCCTTTGTAGAAGATGACCTCTAAAATGTGTAACTCGAGTTATTTTTTATGCTTACTCGAGTTATCCATGTGTTCTGACCTTTGGAACATCGACATTTGAATATTGGTTGTGTCAGGCTTCGTTTCCAAGGTCTAACTCGAGTTATATAAGTGTTTACTCGAGTTAAATTTTGCCAAGGCTATTTAACTCGAGTTATCATTATTTTAACTCTAGTTATCCATTATTTAACTCGATTTATCCTTTATTTAACTTGAGTTATTCTTTATTTAACTCGAGTTGTATGACATTTGAACAACTCGAGTTATGCATATTATTACTCGAGTTATAACACTTGATCCATAGCTTCTGGGCATCTTTCTTACTCGAGTTGTTGATTCTTTTACTCGAGTTATCTTGCAACATCAGTGACAAAGTGATTAAGAATTAAAACCCAATTTTGTTCATCATTAAAACACAAAGGATATAAATGTTAACCACCATTGGTTCAACAAACATTAACTTACCACTTATGCTAGACACGCAATCACAGATATACGAATCTAACTGGTAGTTACTATTCTATCAATCAATTCAATATGGCCATCATCAATTCAATCAACAGAATAATGAATAATCAATTAAGAATAGAAATAGAATAAATGCATAAACAATAAAGAATAATTAAAACAGAACCTCACAATTTATTAAGATCAACTTTGATTGTTCCTTGACTAGAAAAGGGTTTAGTTGGTCATAATGTAAGGAAGAAAACAAAAGTAATAGTTTGCTACAATTTCTGTCAAAAGTTACAGAAATAATCCTAGCAGAAGGAAAGAAAAGTGGCTGCCCAATTTTACATGAAATAGCCACTTTAACCTAATACAAAATTGTTCCTTATTCTTACAAAAATAACCTTCCTAATGTTTTTCCTCCAAATAGTCACGTTTCAGCTTGCTTCAGTGGTCAAAACACGTGTTCAAGCACTAGAATCGCATTTCACAGTCAACCCCCTTACGTCCGGGCCTTGCAGTGATGCTCCAAAGCTCCAAATCCACTTCCAGCTCAAAACAGTCCTAAATCCGCCCTTTTTGCACCAAATCATCTCCTAGACCAGATAACACACAAAGTAACATAAAAACACAGAAATATGGGTACTAATACAAGCAAAACAATATTAAAATGCTAATGTAAATATGAAGAAAAAGCATGTTAACATCCATCAATCTCTTGCCTCTCTCAATTTTTCACAAGCTTGGTGTGGAAGAACTCAAGCCATCTACCACTTCTCTTCAACTGCTGATAGATCCATTCAATATCCCTTGGGCGTGCTTGAAGATGCCTTGGTAAAGGTTGGAAAATTTTACTTTCCCGTAGATTTTCTTGTTTTGGAAATGAGTGAGGACTCCAGTATCCCTATCATTTTAGGAAGACCATTTTTAGCCACCGGGGAGCTTTAATTGATGTTCAACAAGGTAAACTAACTTTAAGGGTGAGAAATGAAACATAAGAATTTAATGTATTTAGAGCCATGAAATTCCCATCTTTAAATGAGACTTGTAGCAACATTGATGTTCTTGAACCTCTGGTATGTGAGGAATTTGTAAAACAAAAAGAGGACCTTTATGAAACATGCATTGCTTTGAGCTTGACAAGAGAATTTGAGGATCTAAATTTGAAGGATAGTGTCATGAGGTTAGAAGGTGAGGGGTACAATTTTAGAACAAAATTTGAAGAATTAGGGGTGGGAAAAATCAAACCGAATCCATCCTGTGAGAAACCACCTCAAGTAGAGCAAAAACCTTTACCTTCACACCTTAGATATGCCTACTTAAGGGAGTCCTCAACATTTCCTGTTATTGTTTCATCTTGTTTAAGTGATGCAGAGGACAACAAACTTTTGAGGGTGCTAAGAGAATATAAGTCGGCAATTGCATTGAGTATTGCTGACATCAAAGGCATTAGCCCATCCATATGCATGCACCGAATATTGATAGAGGATGGCTATAAGCCATCAATTGAGCACCAAAGGTGACTCAACCCAAATTTGAAAGAGTTAGTACGTGCAGAGGTATTAAAGCTACTCGATGCAGGTATTATCTATAGCATTTTTGATAGTAAATGGGTTAGTCCTATTCAGGTTGTGCCTAAGAAAGGTGGGATTGTTGTTTCTAAAAATGCTAAAAATGAATTAATTCCCACTAGACTTGTAACTGGTTGGTGCATGTGCATTGATTATCGAAAATTGAATGCATCCACTAGGAAATATCATTTTCCATTGCCATTCAATGATCAAATGCTTGAGAGATTGGCCAGCCATGCATATTATTATTTTCTTGATGGTTATTCCGGTTACAATCAAATTCCCATAGCACCCAAAGATCAGGAAAAAAACTACTTTTACTTGTCCATAGAGTACCTTCGCATACAGGAGAATGCCTTTTGGTTTGTCCAATGCACCCACAACCTTTCAAAGATGTATGATGGCAATATTCTTCGATATGATTCAAGATATCATAGAAATTTTCATGGATGATTTCTCGGTATTTGGATGTTCATTTGATGCATGTCTTGAAAATTTGAAGAGAGTGTTGCAAAGATGTGAAGAGACTAATTTAGTGCTAAATTGGGAAAAATGTCATTTCATGGTTAATGAAGGCATTTTACTTGGTCATAGAATTTTTGTTAACGACATTGAAGTTGATAAAGCTAAGGTGGGGGTAATTGAAAAATTGTCTCCTCCAATTTCGATAAAAGGGGTTAGAAGCTTCTCAGGCCATGCTGGGTTTTATCGTCGTTTCATTAAAGATTTTTCAAAAATTACTAAACTCTTGGGCGCCTTACTTGCGAAGGATGCACCGTTTAACTTTGATGTTAAATGTTTGTAGGCCTTTGATAGGTTGAAGAAAGAATTGACATCCACCCCTATTTTGATAACGTCGGATTGGAGCTTTCCATTTAAGCTCATGTGTGATGCAAATGACTTTGCCATTCGAGCCGTGTTGGGCCAAAGAAGGGAGAAGCGACTACACGTGATCTATTACGCAAACCGATTGCTCAATGATGCCCAAATAAATTATGCCACCACCGAGAAGGTGCTTTTGGCTGTTGTGTATGCATTTGGCAAATTTTGCTCTTATTTGGTGGGATCCAAGGTGATTGTTTACACCAATCACTCCATAATCAAGTATTTATTGGCAAAGAAGGATGCAAAGCCTCGGTTGATTCGATGGATACTTCTTTTAGAAGAGTTTGATTTGGAGATTAGAGACAAAAAGGGAAGTGGAAATGTTGTTGCCGATCACTTGTCTAGAATTGAACCACTTCAACATGATTAGGAGCCAATTTGTGACAGATTTACAGATAAACAACTATTTGGTATTGATACTTCAAGTATTCCATGGTATGTTGACGTTGCCAATTATTTAGCATCAAGAATTGTGCCTAAAGAGTTGTCTTTTCATCAGAGAAGGAAATTCTTTTTGGATGCTAAACACTACACGTGGGAGGATCCATTCCTTTTCAAATATTGTGGAGATGGCATAATTATAAGGTGTGTCCCAGATCACGAGATGGTTTCTATCCTTGAGCAGCGTCACTCTTTGCCTTGTGGAGGACATCACGACACCTACAAAACAGTTGCTAAGGTATTGAAATGTGGTTTCTTTTGGCCTACTTGATTCAAAGATTCAAGAACATTTGTTATGGCTTATGATAGATGTCAAAGAACATGCAATATTAGCAAGAAACAAGAGATGCCTTAACAAGGGATTTTGGGAGTATAATTATTCGATGTTTGGGGACTTGGTTTCATGGGACCATTTCCACCTTCTCATGGCAACACATACATCTTGGTGGCTGTAGATTATGTTTCAAAATGGGTGGAGACAATTGCCTTGCCAAACAATACGGCCAAAGTGGTGATGAAGTTTGTAAAGAAGAACATATTTACAAGGTTTGGAGTACCTAGAGCAATCATAAGTGATAACGGATTCCACTTCAACAACCACTTGTTTTCGTCTGTTTTGGCAAAATATGGATGCAAACACAAAATTTCTACCACATATCATCCTCAAACAAATGGCCAAGTTGAAATTTCGAATCAGGAGCTTAAACAAATTCTTGAAAAGATGGTGAGCGCTTCACGAAGAGATTGGACTTTGAAGCTTGATGATGCACTTTGGGCATATTGAACAGCTTACAAGACTCCATTGAGAATCTCTCCATTCCACCTTGTGTTTGGGAAAGCATGCCACCTACCGGTTGAACTTGAGCATCGAGCATTTTGGGCAATCAAGAGATTGAATTTTGACTTGCAAAAAGCAGGAGAAAGGAGAATGCTTCAATTGAATGAACTATAGGAGATAAGGCGAGAGTCTTATGAGAACTATTGGATTT
>CAODLS010421685.1:0-12132 GCA_948243855.1 Flueggea neowawraea | reverse complement strand
GGATATATAAGAAGAAGGAAGGAGTCACAGGTGTTGAAGATACCAAGTATAAGGCAGGATTGGTAACAAAAGGCTACAACCAAATGGAAGGAGTTGATTTTAATGATGTTTTCTCTCCAGTTGTTAGACATACTTCTATTCGTGTCTTACTTGCTTTAGTTGCTATGCATAATTTGGAATTGGAACAACTTGATGTAAAAACAACATTTCTTTATGGTGATATTGATGATCATATATATATGCAGCAACCAGATGGTTTTGAGGTTGAAGGCAAGGAAGATCATGTTTGTCTTTCAAAGAAATCCTTGTATGGACTTAAGCAGTCTCCACGACAATGGTATCGGAGGTTTGATTCTTTTATGCTACATATTGGATTTTCTAGATGCAAGTATGATAGTTGGGTCTATTATCAAAGACTTAATGATGGTACTTTCATATATTTGTTGTTATTGTTGGATCTAGGGTGATCAACATTAAGTTCCTTTTTTGTTTTGAAGATGTGCAAAACATTTGAGTTGAAGGAAAACACTTTGGAAAGCTCGAAATTGTGAAACAAAGACTCTGATGCAATTAACGTACGTTAGTGTGAGTTTAACGTACGTAACAAAGGCCTCAAGTACATCAAGAAAGAGTCACGTATGTGAGAGAAGGCATGAAGACAAGCAGAAGCCACTGGAATGTTGAAAGTGGTGTCTAACGTATGTAAGCTTGAAACACACGTACGTGAAGTATTAAGCAATGTACGTGAATCATGAAGAACCGTGATCAACGTATGTAAGAATTTGTGAAACGTACGTAAGCTGCAAAAATACCCAGATAACGTACGCGAGGTTAAAGTGACGTATGTGGGAATGACACAGATAGCTGCAATGGGTAGAAATGCATTCCAACGGTCATATTCTTCAAAGCAACGGTCATATTGATTCAAAGGGCTATAAATGCATCAAGAAAAGGCAGAAAAACGTGGATGATCATATGCTTCAAGTCCCAATCATTTTCATCATTCTCCTCACTCCAAAACACCAAATCAAGCTAGAGATCAAGATCAAGAGCATCAATCTCAAATACTCAACTTTAGCATAGAGCTTTCATTTGTTGTAAATATTTTTCTAAACACTTTAAGAGTGAGAGAGGTTTGCTGTGAACCTATAGAAAACAACATTGTAATAACCTTAGAGGTTTGAGCCGTAATCAACCTTAATGGATTTAGAGGTATGAGCTGTAATCAACCTTGTTGGCTTTTGAGATATGAGCCGTAATCAACTTGTTGGCTTTAGAGGTATGAGCCGTAATCAACCTTCTTGGCTTTATAGGTATGAGTCGTAATCAACCTTATTGGCTTTAGAGGTATGAGTCGTAATCATCCTTGTTTGCCTTAGAGGGATGAGCCGTAATCAACCTTATTGGCTTTAGAGGTTTGAGCCGCAATCAACCTTGGTGTAAGGCTTTGTTGGATTGAGCCGGAATCAATCTTCAATAGTGGAAAGCCTAAGTGAGACTTAGGTAGTGGACGTAGGCATGATTGCCCAAACCACTATAAAAATTGCGGTGTTATTTTCTCTCTTCACTCCAACTCGCTTTCGCTTTACAAACTCAACTAAGGCATTCCCGGGAAATTCTCCAACAGTTATATGTTGATGATATGTTGATTGCAACAAAGAATATGTGTGAAATTAATAGATTGAAATCTCAACTCAGTGATGAGTTTGAGATGAAGAATCTTGGTGCAACAAAAAAAATTTTGGGAATGGAGATCAACAGAGATAGAGGTGCAGGTAAATTATTTCTTTCACAACACAAATATATCAAGAAAGTCCTGAAACGCTTTCATATGCATGATGCTAAACCTGTGAGTATTGCTTTAGCTTCTCACTTTAGATTGTCAGCATTTATGTCACCACAGTCAGAAGATGAGATTGAATATATGTCTAGAATTTCTTACTCCAGTGCAGTGGGTAGTATTATGTATGCAATGGTTTGTACTCGTCCAATATGTTGTCAGTGTAGTTAGCAGATATTTGTCTTGTCCAGGAAAAACTCATTGGCAAGTTGTTTAGTGGATTTTGAGATATTTGAATGGTACTTCTACTGCTTGTTTGGAATTCGATAGAACTTTTGATGGTCTAGCTGGATATGTTGATTCAGATTATGCAGGTGATTTGGATAGGAGAAGATCACTTACAGGTTATGTATTTACAATTGGGAGTTGTCCAATAAGTTGGAAAGCTACATTGCAGCCGACAGTTGCATTGTCCACTACAGAGGCATAATTTATGGTTGTTACAGAAACTGTCAAGGAAGACATTTGGTTAAGAGGTATATTTAATGAACTCTGTTTGGAATCAAATAATACTGTAGTTTATTGTGACAGCCAGAGTGTTATACATTTGACGAAGGATCAGATGCATCATGAGATAGCTAAACACATTGATGTGAAGTATCACTTCATTCGGGATATTGTAGCTCAATGTGATGTTGTTGTAAGAAAGATTAGCACTCTGAATAATCCAACTGATATGTTGACAAAATCTCTTCCCATTGCCAAGTTCGTTTACTGCATGAACTTGGTCGGTGTTGCACAACACTATCAGTAGACCCTTCGGGGCTATTTGGCAAAGGTTAAAGCTTAGATTTTTCACTATGATCAAATTCAAGTCAAGATGGAGATTTGTTAACTTGGTGCCTTGAATTTGTGACTATTTGAAAGTCAATGTTGAAGGCTACAACATTTACATTTGTTTGTCAACAAATGTGGTTGTAAATGGTGGTAAATCTTCAAGATTTACGGTGGCATTTATTGACTCAATTTTCTGTCAACATTTGTGGCCAAATTCAGTGCTTATTGTCAACAATAATGAGCACCAAAATCAGAATTTATTGGATACAATCATAGTTGAAAAATGTTGATTTTTGTGGCCACTTGAGAGCTTATAAAAGGGAAGCCACAGATGCAATTTGGTGTGGGTTGAACGAGAGAAAATTGAGTGAGTGGAGAGAAGAGAACAATTGTGAGAGTTCACCATTCTTTAAGTGAACTTGGAGAGAGTTTTGTGAGATTGTATTTTTGGCTCAAGCTAACATTGTGAACACCTTTTGTAAACTTTCTCTATAGTGAAATTTTGTTCTTTGCTTTTGCCCGTAGACGTAGGCTTTAAGCCGAACCGCGTAATTTGTTGTCTTCTCTTTTCTAATTACTTTATTGTCATTTGATTATTACTCGATCAATCTACGATCCTATCTCGATCCCGATTTATTTCCAACAGATAGAGAGATTGTTTGTGCCACATAAAAGCCACCCAACAAGGAGATTCCCCCAAAAAGTGCTCTCAGGGAAGGACTTCGAAAATAATTCCTTGATAGCTTTGGTACAATTCTGATGATATCTATGAGTCTTCGAGACCCTCCATTCTCTTGTACAGCTCTGATGCTGAGTCCAGCTGAAGTTCTGAAAGCATAAACATATTTCCCACCCGAAAATGTTTTCTGCAGAGCAAAGCCTAGTTTGATGGAAGCCACAGCAATAGAACACATCAGCTGTGTCATTCTATAATTGATCCAAAAACTAGAGCAAGAGTACCTGCTGTGAAAATTCAGAAATATGTATACCAATCCAATGGAAAAATATCCCAAACACACAAGAAAATGCTCAAACTTTCTATTCTAATTTAAAACAGATACGAGAAAATGAATTAGCTTTCAGACGAACGACATGTAAATAGAAAATGCTCATAAAAAATATAAAGCGTTGAAGCAATGCCACACTTGTTAGCTTGGATGGCTAGAACCAAACCCTTAGGCCTTGTTTGATTGATGATAAGATATGGTTTCATATGGTATGATATGATTAAATTTTTGTTTATTTTAATTTTCACATATTCATTGTATGATTTTCTATGGTTTAAAAACTATGAATTTTAACAGATTTTGTAAACAATGAAAATGATAGTTTTTCGTGGTTCCCCGTAGTTTATAAATTTTATATCTCTAAAATACCTCTAACAGAATACCGTACTATACACCAAATGAGGATTCTTTAGTCATTTTATCAGTTTTATAACCATACCACTAAACCAAACAAAAATAGTTATTTAATCATGCTATATTATACTACCTCCTCAAATACAATAAATAATAATTACAATATTATATCATACAGTACTATATTATATTATACATTAATAAACCATGATGTCAATCATCCAAAGAAGATCTAAAGCGACTAAACAAGGTACAGAATCATGTATATGATAAAACAAAAAATACATCTCGGCAATGATTTTTCGAATCAGAAATGAAAATTCTTGCCAAAACAGGTGCCTTTACGTATCAACACGAATCAGATTTCACCGCACACCCGCTAATATCAGTCAAGTACGAAACAAGCCCAAATTCAAAACATACGAATAGATAATTGCGTCCAAATTCATTTTCTATTCCACTGCTCAAATTGAGCATGGATTTGACAATATAGAAAATCTATATCAGCAAAGATGAGATCAATTAATAAGCAGAGTTATACAAGCCGATTAAAACTCAACCTTCAATGGAGAAATGTATAGAGACAAAGAAAGTACCTCGCACATCTATCGGATTGATAGCTAGGTTTTTAACTCATAGTTTCGAAGACATCCTTTGATGTCCGCAAGTGAAAGGGGTTTCTCCTTCGCAAGTTTTTTTGGTTGGGATTAGATAAGTTCATAATTCAGGAAAGTGTGGTGTGTCTGAGAATTGACTGAAGGGAGCAAATTGAGCAGTCATATGGGAAAAACGACATGTCGTTACAAAAGTTGGAATACAGGCACTTCATTTGGAAACGACATAAAATATGAAAATATTTGGAATACAGGCTGTTGGTATAAAAATATGAAACCTCAAACTCATAAATAAGCTTAGAAGTAATAAATAACGGTGTTTTTGGTATGAAATAAATATAGATTTTATTAAATAAAATAAAATCAACAAGAAATTAGATTTATAAATAAATTTTACTGTTTGGCATGATATATACTAAAATTTCAATTTTGTCATTTGTAAATGAATTTATTATTTAGTGTTACTTAAGAATTAAAATTATTTATACATTGTGACTAAAATACCTTTATATTTATAATATTAATCAAAATTATGACAACAATATTATAATAATAATTATTTATTAATTATTTAATATAAATTGAATATTAATTATTTAATATAAATTTAATATTAAATAAATAAATATATTTTTAAAATATTTGTACATTATTTTAAATTGAGGGAGGGAGGGAGAGATAAATGGAGAAGGAGAGAGAGAGAGAGGAGGAGGAGGAGCGAAGGGGAGAGAGAGGGAAATAAAATTGTCTAAAAAAATAATATATAATTTATTTATATAATTTAAATTTATAAATAATATGACTTACTTTTAATTCTTTTATTTATAATTTTTAAATTTTTTTAAAAAATAAATTAAATATTAAAATTTAAATTTATAAATAAATTTTTTAAAATTTTAAGAAATTTATTTATACCAAACGCCAGGGGTTTGGGGTCCGAGGAAAAGGGTAGGGGAAGTGCTTTGCTTTTCATTTCGAAAAAGGCCCCGCATTTCTCCCACCACTCACACCAGTGACACCACCAATACAAGAAGAAGACAACCCCCTCACAACAGAGGGAGGGAGGAGGAAGAGGAGCAGCTCTCTACTCTCATCTTTCTCTGCTCCAGCAGCAACTCACTCCTCTGCTCTGCTCCGTGTTCTCTTTTTTTCACCAGGCCCTTTCTCCACTCTCTCCCTCCTTTTTTTTCCTTCTCTTTTTTGTTAAAGTTGTTCATTTTCGTTGTGGGTGTCGTGGTAAATGTGTAAAGAAAATATTTTTGGATCTGGGTTGGGAGTTTCTGAGGTGTGTTTTGATGGGTTGGTTTTGAATTTCGTTTTTAGTTTTCTCTGAAAATTTTTATGTGGAGGTGGTTTTGGTTCATCTTTTTAGTTCTCTTAGAAATTCTATGCGAGCTTTTGATCCTGTGAATCAAGTGGGGATATGGCAAAGATTTTTGTTTTGATAGCTATACTGTGATCTAGTAAAAGACAAGTTGGTTAATTTTTTTCTGGATTTTGTTGCTTTGGAATTTTTGTTTCAGATCCAGCTGATCTGGTGGTGATTGGTTTCAGATTTGAGGCTTTTGCATTTAATAAGGTTTATGTTTCTTTTACCAAGCTGTCCACACACGGAGAGTTTCATAACTATTACGGTAAATGAGTCACTCTCTCCTTTCAACTAACTGTTCCCGAAGCTTCTACTTGGATTTTGACCTCAAGTGGTTTTGATGAATGTTATGTTAATAAAATTCTACACATTTGACTTCAACCTTAGCGGTATACAGCCGTTGGAGAAAAGCAGGTAGTAAAAACGCCATGAAGTTTCCATATTCTGATGGTGTTTTTGGGTTGATTTGGTGAGAAAGAATTTGACATGGTTGCTGCTGAGAGCAGCAGCGGCTGTGAATTATCGAAGCAACCTTGCAATTGTTACAGAGTTTCAAGCTTGAAAGAAACCATTTTGGACACTGATCAGACTTCAACTTTGAATGATAGATACATCCTTGGGGAGCAACTGGGTTGGGGACAGTTTGGTATTATCAGAGTTTGCACGGATAGGTTCACAGGGGAGGTATTGGCGTGAAAATCAATTGGCAAAGATAGATTGCTAACATCTGATGATGCAATAAGTGTTAAACTTGAGATAGAAATAATGTCTAGATTATCTGGACATCCAAATGTTGTAGATCTCAAGGCAGTTTATGAGGATGAGGACAGTGTCCACTTGGTAATGGAGCTTTGTGCTGCAGGGGAGCTTTTCCGCCAATTAGAGAAGCACGGGAGATTCTCTGAACCTGAAGCTAGGGTTCTCTTTAGGCATTTGATGCAAGTGATTTCACATTGTCATGAGATTGGGGTTGTCCAAAGGGATTTGAAACCAGAGAATATTCTCTTGGCTACAAAGTCATCTTCCTCCCTAATTAAATTGGCAGATTTTGGTCTTGCAACTTACATCAAGGCTGGTATGTTTTTTCGTTCTATTTTCTACTTTTAGTCATAATTTCGCTTCTCACATAAAATGTCAGTTCACAAAGGTTGAATTATTTAAAAGTACACAATTGGATTCTGTTCAAACAGGTCAGAGTTTGCAAGGGACAGTTGGTAGCCCGTTTTACATAGCTCCTGAGGTGTTGGCTGGAGGATATAACCAGGCTGCTGATATCTTGAGCACAGGGGTGATTCTCTATATTCTTCTTAGTGCAACCCCGCCATTTTGGGGTAAGACTAAGTTGCAGATATTTGATGTAGTGAGGCAGCTGATCTGCAGTTTCCATCTCACCCTTGCGATCGCATATCCAACTCAGCGAAGGAGCTAGTCAGGGAGATGCTTTGCACAGATCCTTCACAAAGACTTACTGCGCAACAAGTTTTGGGTAAGTTGATACTTGAAAGTATTCTAATTTTGAGAACAGTTCCTGTGTAATAATTTCCCCTTTTAATTTGTTTGATTTCACATTCCATATGGCCTTTAGCTGGAGGACAAAGGTAATGAAAGGGATGTGGCAGCAGTTCTGTGTCTGTTAGCTTTTTATGATTTATGGCTGATAGTTTGTGGCTTTGTGCAATTGACTAGTGTTGACAGGATGGTCTACTTGTCTAGAAATATCAGCCTCCTCTTCTACTGCTAATTTGATCATTATGACACAATACCTTCTTGTCAAGAATATTAGAATCCAAATGCTTAATCAAGACTACACTTTTTCTGTAGCTCATTCCTGAATGAAGGACGATGGATCATTTCCTGAAGAACCTAGTCAATCTGAAAAAGAGAAGTTGCCAAGAATGGGATTTAGGCGGCAGCTCATTTTCAGTGTTTATGACCAGAAATCTGGATATCAGTTTTGGCACTGGTTCCCCTATTACTTGTGATGTAGAGTCGCCTACTTTAGCATGCAGACCATCAATCACTTCTTTCTCAGGAGAGCCATCCATCTCATCCTTTTTACCGGGTGGATTTTCTTTTCATAGCAGTGGTAATTCCAATGCCTTGGGATTCTCTCCTCCAATAACCTCAATGCCGAGCTTCACGTTCTTTAACCCTAGTCCTGTAACTGAGCAGGAGGGAATCACATTAGATACGTGGAGCAACTGTTCTATGGCAGATGCAATTCATGAATGTAACAAAGTTCATTTGTGAATGCAATTGATTTTGCCATGAGTTCATGCAGCACTAATTTTCTTGGGCCTTATCATTCTGCAGGGTCAATCTTGGGGAGCATTTTGTTGCCGGATACTTCTCTATGCTGCGGACATGAAGCTAGAGAAATGGAGCACAGTGCAACTGAAGTTAAGAGATCAGCAGGAGCAATTGAGTCGATGATGTTGGGACTATACAGTAAGAGGAACCACACAGTTGGTCTCGGAGAGCGTGAACAGCTTGGTCTCATGGTTACAGAATCAGTTATCCGATGGGCATCATGCACACATCTTACAACTGCTTCATCTCTTAGGTCTTCCCTTGTTTGTTAAAACTAATGCTGAGGATAATTGGTGGCTTGACTTCACAATCTAAAACCGGATGTTCCGACAGAGATTGCAACATAGAGTGGTGTTCCCAGTTCCTACGTGTTAATTTTCAACATGTTTATAATGTTTTTGTTGCTGAATCGGATGCTTAGGGTCAGTTTTAGGCTAGTTAAGAGGGATGTGTGATTAACGTTGTCTCTGATGAGTTTGTAGGCCTTTTTGTTAACCATTCAGGTGGTAGTGTCGTGGCGAGAGTGACCAGCCGCGGTGTGGGGGAGGGTTTGTGTATAAATGTGGAATTTTTATGGTATGAATTTTCCGAAGTTTCATATGACAATATTTCCAAATTTCTAGAGTTCTGTTCATAAATTTGCACTTCTGGCATGGACTTCTTCAATGAAATAGGTTTTTCTTTTTCTGACTCAATGAAATGGGTTCATGAATGTTGAATTTCTGCTCCATAAAATATCAAGGTCAGTGCCCTTCTTCCCACCAATTAGCTGCTCTGGTTGATTTAATTAGGTGACCCTTCGATTGCGCCGTCGTTTCAAAGAAAAAACGCCTAAAAACGATCTATATACAATTTGCAATCGACTTAATTTACCAAAAACATATTAGTGGTTACATTCATGAAGCATTTGCACGAGTGTGTTTCTACTCCTGATTTTGTGGAAACGGCTAGTGGTAGGTCCATACCATACGTGGCTAGCTAGAAGCATAGGTGGTGAATGATGTTTGTGAATTGACATGCTGGGACAACCTGAACCCGTATTTACATGTGGTAGCGGTGGAAATAAGTCTAGCCGCTCACGAGTGTTTCGGAGTTCGGCTCGATAAAAATTCGTTCACTACTCAATTCGATAATAAATGAGCTGAGATTGAACAAAATTTTGGTCTCGTTTTAATAAACGAACCGAACTTGAATACTCAAAAGCTCGTGAACAAACTTGTTTGTAGGATTATGATTAAACTCGTTTGTAGACTCGTCTATATATATACACGTGCGTTTGTGTGTTAAACTAAATTATAAAAAATATGTTTATATTTAAAATAGTATATAATATTTGGGTCACATCAACAAAAATTCAAATTTACATTAATTAACCGTTTTTATAAAAATCTCAGCATGTTCGCATAAAATGATCTAATATTAGATTGAACTTATAAAACAAATTGAAACTTCTAATAGTTCTTGATTCAATTACATGCTCAACATGATTTTATTGAACTAACCTAAATTTGATTATATTATTTTTAGAGTTGTTTCCAAAGCTGAACTAACAAATCTCGTCTACAAATTTATTTGAGTATTTGTTTAGACAAGTTCGAAAAGCTCGCAAATAAGCTCGTGCGCTTGCAAGCCTTGTGACGAGCCGAGCTTGAACAAGATTTTAAACTCAAGTTCAAACTCGAGCTCTATAAATTTTAGACGAGCTGAACTTGAACACTCTAAAATTTAGTTCGACTCGACTTGGCTCAAATTCTGCCCTACATGTGCGAAAAGAAACATGGATGATTGAGGAGCCGTTGAATGAGTTTGTCCAAAGGTAACATCAACTTCATGTAAAAGCCTCGTCACTTATCCAAAATCTACGAGAACCGCTAGTTTCCGCTTGGATTAGTTCCTTCCTTGTTCAGTCCACCTTCGCGGCCCATGCTTAAAGGAGATTCATCCTTAATGCAAACACTCACTAAACAGATAAGGTTCAGACCACCAACACAATTACCAACCTCACATTACCTGATAAGTTTTTGATGTCCTGAAACAATCCTGGAATCAAAACTTTCAATAAAATGGACTGTAAGATAAACACATTACGAGCTCCCCTGCTATGCAGATTTTCCTCCAGGAGACCCACTTTTAGAATCAAAACAATTGCCTTTTCTTCTTACAGTGAAAACCAACAAGAATCAATTTCCTCCACCACGACACCCAAGAATGGGCTTTACACAGTTAATTTCTGGACCCTGGGAGCTGGTAAGCTTGGTATTGCAAGGTATCCTGACTTCGAATACAATGCTCAAGGTGGGACAGGAACTGGGATTGGTACAAAAGTGACTAATGGGGACTCCGAGGATGAGATTTCAGTTATGTTTGACTTGGAAACTCTTTATATCCCACCACTGTCAAGTGAAACAACACGGTTGCTGGGACTTCCATTGCCACCACCCTTGAAGATTGATATAGTACCTGAACTCTTCAAAGGCAAAATTCTCCAAGACTCCGGCAAGGTAGATTATGCAACTCCAACTCGTTTCACTACTTATATGAGCAGAGGTTTAGGAAGGACAAACCTTAATAACAAACACAGTGTTGTTGACAAATATGATCTTCTGGTCATATGCGATTGCAGGTTGAGTTGGAATTCGTGGCCAAGTTCTTGTTTTCTGCTGGGAGTTTGTATAGAGCTCCTCCGCTGCTTGTAAAGACTGTATTGACATCAGAGGAGTCAACTGGAAAGATACGCAATGGAAAAGGGCAAAGGTTGGATAAAGAAGGGAAATGCAGACTGGTTGGGGTGGCATATGTTGATCCTATCAATGATGTCTTCATGAACACCTTCCTTAGACTTCCCACTGAATGCCTCGCCGACCTCAATGCAATAATTTCTTTCACTGATTCTTCTTGAAGAAGTCATAAATTCTGTTTGTGCACAGGCAAACATTTAATAATGTCAAAGTATAGGCTGTCTGTATATTCATACCTTCATTACTGAAGAAGTAGAGTCCTCTCAGTGTTTTCATCCAAGGTTGGAATGTTGGAAATATTCCTGTATGTTCATTGCGATTCCACTTCTTGACATATTTGTTCCAACTAAAAAGATACAGATGAGACACATGAACTGATGGAAAACATGGCAATAATCATTAATAGCATTGACGAACAGTGAATTCTAGATTATAACACCTAAATAATAAGGCTGTAAGTTGTTACAAAAATATATATATATATAGATATGAGAAGCCTGCTTGCTTCAACAGAAAACTAAGAACATCAACTCATCAAGTGCCACTTTCTTGCTTGTCTTTGGCTTGCAAATATGGGTTCTGCAATTCCATCCTTTTGTTCTTTTTGAAAGGTGTTTAATCTATCTGAAAGGACAGAAAACTAGAACTCTCAGAAGTCAGAACCGCCTAATATAAAATCAAGATCAGAAATGAAAATGAATCAGAAAACTCACGTGTATGGCAAGTCATTATCCTTCTAATTGAATTATCATGCACATCTATGACATTCTTCACGTTACTCAAAAGCCAGTCTTTGAGTACCAACTAAAGACGCATATTGACCCTTCTCAGCCAACAACTCAAAATGGGTTCCCAATTCTGCAATCTGTCCATCAGCACAGAGTGCAATACGATGGGCACTCTGAACTGTAGTTAATCTATGAGCAATCACCAGTGTCGTTCTGTCTTTCATGAGGCGGTTAAGAGCATCTTGGACCAGGCATTCACTAACTGCATCCAAAGCACTAGTAGCCTGCACCAAATGCATTTATTTAAAGTTTTGGCTCTATTTCCACAGAAGAGATGGCTCAAAGAGACAAAAATCATAATAATTCCTAGGTCCATGGGTCAGCCTGGAGAGAAA
>CAODLS010421636.1:0-20995 GCA_948243855.1 Flueggea neowawraea | reverse complement strand
TGTGTTATCGACTCATCTCAAGATTGTACCTTTAATCCACATCAGCGTATCAGAGAATATTCAAATTCAATTCCCTAGGAGCGTCTTGAATTTTTCCTCATCTGACCCCATCAACGTGCGTTGCACCGTTTGTAACGTGTGTTGTGAATTTCATCAAAGATTGCACCTTTAGCTCTACAACGCGCCTTGTATCATTAGCATGTCCAATAGCATGTGTTGTAGCTTATGTAACGTGCTTTAATGATCATCTAATATTTTGCACTTCTGGAATGGATGGATTTATGTGCCTTGTGTCTCATGTAACGCGCATTAATGTCATTTTTGTGATGATCAACGTGCATAACACATGAATAACGTGCTTTGTATCAAGATATCAGTAAGTCTGGAATGTAGTATATCTTTCATGGATGTTTTGCAATCATCTTCATCAAAATCGAAGTCAACACCTATAAAGTTGGCCCATCTTCTTGGTTGCCATTCCATGAAAATGCATCGCCACCAATTTGCCTAAGTCTAACTTTATGCCTTTTATCATACTGTAAAGACATAACAAATCAGTCTTACTTACTGCACTGTCACTCTCTTCTCTAGCATTTATGGATTTAGTTATCCATTTATGCAACAATATTGTTACACTCCCTCTCCAAAATATGAGAACCAAATTCTTTCTTGCACAAAGTTCATTCCAAAAGTCAGCTTTCTCCTTCTCCTAATGAGGTTTATGAGGGTCAAGTTTTAGTACATAGGCGAATTGTGTACCATAACATCCTGTGGCTAATCCAAATTCATCAAATTGCATCACTCTCTCCTCCCTTGCTAATCTGAAATACACATTACACCCATTCTCTGATAGCTTCACTCTAAAAGGGCACAATACTTCTAAAGTTCATTCATCATATATGTGCTCCACTAAACCAAATAATTCCTCAAAACCATCATTATAAACCAATTCCATCACCCTATCATACACTTCTAAGGCAATCAAATCCCCATCTTTAATAAACTTCCCTGGTGCCAAAGGGCATTTTGAAAGTATTGCATACCTTTATCGGGCTTGTTCCTCTCCCTCTCCAAAATCCAAAAATGACAAAGTTTCCTCATTTAGTTATGAAGAAGAGGCATCGGGGGCATCGGTTCTTGTCCATTTTTTGCAGTGTTTGCTCCGGTATGCTAAGGCTAGAATGGTAAATTTCCACCGTGAATAGGTGGCTGTTGTTGGAGGAGACAATCAGGCACTCACTTGAAGCCTACTGGATTGGTGTAGGTAGGATGGGATGGAGGAATTGCAGTGTTCCTTGGCATTGTCTTTCCTTTAGCCATACCCTACAAACACAAAACTTACAAGTAAAACTCTAAATAACAATTATTGGAAGAGCTCCTTGTTGGAGATGATTTTAAGGTGTGTTTAGGGTTTTGAAAGAAGCTTGTTGGTAATGCTCTTGCGGAAGGACGGAGAAGAAGGAAGATGAGATGGAGTGAGTGTGAGTGGCGAAAAAGTTGAGATGAGAGAATGAGAACGACCGAAAGTTTGAGAGAATGAAAGAGTGAAAATTTTGTGTTCAAGTGAAAGGAGGAAACATGCGTGGGAATGAGTGAGAAGGACGATCAATTTAAGAGTGAAAGAAAAAAAAATATTCTGATGGGATTAGGAGGGTTCGGTCAAAGAAGTAATGAGGAGAGAATAAATTCTTTTTTTTTCTCTCTTTTCAAACCAAAAAAGGTTGCACCCTTTTTCTCTTCTTTCATTATTTATAAGAGAATGTGATGCAAAGAAGGATAAATGCATATGAATTGTAAGAGTTTGCAGATTTTTCACACTCAAGAATAAGACAAAACAACTTTTGGGAAATTTGACTCTAGTCACATGCCCTATGGTCATGGTTTGAAAGTTAGGTCATGGTCACGATCATTGCTATGACTCTTAATTGTGGTTCGGTCACGGTCCAAACCATGACCGTGACTGTTAACCGTGATTGAGTGGTTTTGTGGCATCACGGTCGTGACTCGATTCAGCTATGACCGTGATTTGGCTATGATTGGCTACTACCGAATCATGTAGTCTTTCATGAAAAACCAACATGCTTCCTCAATTTTCCTCAATGTTTCATAAGACAACATACAATGCATGAACATTTAGCATCAATTTATCATTTTGTTGTTCAAAATCAAGCCTTTCCCACCACACAACTTGAGCATTGTCCTCAATGCAAAAATCAAACTTAAAGACAATTCAAAGCACACAACAAGAGGTTTTTCTAAAAAAAATTGGTGGTGAAGTTGAACTTAACTTTATCCAAGTAAAATGATAACTTGACTTATTCAACATCAAACAACTATGCAATGCCAAAATATAAAAAAAGTGAAAGAGAAGGAAAACTCTCAATGTAGTTTAACGTAATTTTGGACGGTGGCTAGTTTAATGTCATCGTGGATAGAAAGGCTCTTTCAAGATTGAAATTTGAGCTTGTGAATGGTGTATGCTTGATCGCCCTTCATGTAGTGCTTTAAGCATTAACCATTCACAATAAACGGTGAGGGATCATTGACTTTAATCTCAATGGCACCATGATGGTGGACTTTGGTGATGATGAAGGGCCAAACCATCTTGATTTGAGTTTCCCTGAAAAAAGTTTTAGCCTTAAGTTGAATAGTAGGACCTTTTGTCCTTCAAGAAATTCCATTCTTAGAATGTGCTTGTAATGCCAAGCCTTGGTTATTTCCTTGTAAATTCGGGCATTCTCATAAGCAGTGGCAGATGTAAAACAAAATCCAAGCGGGGCCTGATGGCAAATAGAATGGTATTTTATAGTTGGTAGAAATCATATGTTATATATAATGTGTCAATTTCTCTTATAATATTGTAAATATATATAATATACCTAAATAAACCATGAATAAACTATAAATAAACCAAATATAGGTATAATATATTAAGAGACCACAGACTCGAGCGGGGTCATAGGACCATGTCGGACCCCCCTTAGGTTCGCCTCTGCTCATAAGATTCTCTCTTAATCTCTTCAAGCTCATTTAATTGCAAGAACCTTTTTTCCTAGCTTTTTGCAAGTCAAAGTTCAACGTCTTGATAGCCCAAAACTCCTTATGCTCGAGCTCTACAGGTAAATGAAAAGGCTTGCCATAAACAAGTCAAATAGGAAACATGCCTAAAGGGGTTTTGAAAGCAGTTTGATATGCCCAAAGAGCATCATCCAACTACAATGACCAATCCTTCTGAGATGCATTAATCGTCTTCTCAAGGATTTGCTTAAGTTCCTGATAAGAAATCTCCACTTGGCCACTTTTTTTAGGATGATAAGTGGTAGACATATTGTGTTTTCATCCATACTTGGCTAGGGAGATGAAATAAATGGTTGTTGAAATGAACCCCATTATCACTTATGATCGCATTTGGGACACCAAATAATGTGAAAATATTATTTTTCACAAATTTCACCACTACTTGAGCCGTGCTGTTAGGTAAAGCAATGGCCTCAGCCCATTTATAAACATAGTCCACCGCTACCAAAATGTATAAGTTCCCATGAGAAGGTGGTAAGGGTCTCATAAAGTCCAATCCCCAAACATCAAATAATTCAACCTCTAGAATCTCTTGTTGTGGCATCTCATAGTGCTTGTTAATAATTCCAATTATTTGCACTTATCATAAGTCATAACATGATTCCTTGCATCCTTGAACAAAGTGGGCCAAAAGAAACCACATTGAAGAACTTTTGCGGCCATTTTATCAGGTTCATGGTGACCATCACAAGGTAATGAGTGAAAAATTGAAAAATTGGCATCATTTCAGAATCCATCACACACATTCTTACAATCCCATCGGCACAATACTTGAACAAAAATGGATCCTCCCAAATGTAATGTTTGAAATCCACCGAACACTTGCGCCTTTGGTGAAAAGAAAACCCTTTAGGAATAATGCCCGAAGCCAAGTAATTTGCAAAGCCAGCATATTATGGAGGATAACTAACATCAATTACAAAGAGTTGTTCATTCGGGAAGTGATCACAAATAGGACTTTCATCTTGACCAGGAAGCTCAAGTCCTGACAAGCGATCTGCAACTACATTCTCACGTCCCTTTTTGTCTCGAATTTCCAAGTCAAATTCTTGCAACAAAAGAATCCACCCAATCAACCTTAGCTTGGAGTCCTTTTTGGTCATAAAATACTTGAGAGTCGAATGATCAGTGTAAACAATCACTTTGGAACCCACCAAGTAAGATTGAAATTTCTCAAAAGCATAGAAATTTTCCAAAAGTTCTATTTTGTGGTAGCATAGTTGACTTGGGCATTATTCAATAAACTAATTTCATAATAGATGACATGCAATAGCTTCTCCTTTCTTTTTCCTAAAACAACCTTCACGACATGATCACTTGCATCACACATCAATTTAAAGGGAAGGCTCCAATCTGGTGTGGTAAGGATAAGTGCATAAATCAACTCTTTCTTCAACCTATTAAAAGCCTGAAAGCACTCAATAGAAAGTCAAATGGTGCATCCTTCACAAGTAAGGTGCACAAGGGTTTGGTGATCTGAGAAAAATATTTAATAAAACGACGATAAAAACTTGCATGCCCCAAGAAACTCCTAACCCTTTTGTCGAAATGGGTAGAGGTAAGTTTTCAATGACCTCCACCTTAGACTTATCAACCTTAATGACCTTTGAAGAAATGCGATGTCCTAAAACAATCCCTTCATTGACCATGAAGTGGCACTTTTCTCAATTTAACACCAAGTTGGTTTCCTTACACCTTTGTAAAAGGTTCTTCAAATTTTTTGAACACAAATAAAATGAGGAATCACATACTGAGAAATCATCCATAAAAATCTCTATGGTATCTTTTAACATATCCAAAAAAATAGCCATCATATACCGTTGAAAGCTGGTGGGTGCATTACAAAACCCAAATGGCATCCTCATATATGAAAAAGTACCATAGGGACAAGTAAAAGTGGTTTTCTCTTAATCCTCAGGTGTTATTGGGATTTGGTAATAACCAAAGTAACCATATAAAAAACAATAAAATTCATGCCCGGTTAACCTTTCAAGCATTTGGTCAATAAAGGGTAAAGGAAAATGGTCCTTTCTAATGGCATAATTCAATTTTTTATAGTCAATACACATTCGTCACCCGGTCACAAGTCTAGTTGGGATCAATTCATTATTAGTATCTTCAACAAAAGTGATCCTTCCCTTCTTAGGGACAACTTGGATCGGACCAACCTATTTACTATTAGAGATACTATAAATGATACATGTATCCAAGAGCTTTAACACCTATGCCCGAACCACTTCCTCTATATTAGGGTTGAGTCACCTTTGATGCTCAATTGAATGCTTGTGTCCATCCTCCATTAAAATGTGATGTATGAAAATGGAGGTGCTTATGCCTTTGATATCCGCTATGCTCCAAGCCATGGAAGTTTGATGCTCACGAAGCACCCTCAACAATTTGTCCAATTGTTCATCATTCAAACAAGAAGATTCAATAACGGGAAATGCAGAGGACTTCTCTATATAGGCATATTTGAGGTGATAGGGTAAAGGTTTTTATTCTACTTGCGGTGGTGTCTCACTAGAAGTTTTTGGTTTAGGTTTCCCTTAGGCCTTCAAACTTGGGTTTAGAGAGATGTCCCTCACCGTCTAACCGCATTACACTCTCTTGCAATTTGAGGTTCTCTACCTCTTTTGACAAACCCAAAGCAATGCATATCTCAAGTGTATCATCTTTTTTTTTTCTTTTCAAAAACCTCTCTCATCAAGGGGTCAACAAGGTCTATCATAAAACATTGGTCATCTAAGGAAGGACATTTTATAGCTTTGAACACATTAAATCTTTGAGTGTTATTCACTACCCTTAATGTAAGTTTCCCTTATTGAACATCCATTAAAGCCTCACCGGTAGCTAGGAAAGGTCTACCCAAGATAATAGGCATATCAAAGTCCTCTCCCATTTCCAACCAAATAAAATCAGCATGGAAATAAAACTTACCCACTTTGACCAACACATCTTCAATGACTCTCAAAGGATACCGAATTGAGCGGTCTGCTAGTTGAAGAGAGTTGGTTGATGGTTTGAGCTCTTCAATGCAAAGTTTATGGAAGATAGAGAATCTGAGGCCCCAAATCACATAAAGATTTCTCTATCCCATAAGTTCCTATTGTGCAAAGAATTCTAAAACTCCCGGGATCCTTGAGCTTAGGAGGTAATTTATTTTGAACGACCACGCTTCACTCCTCAGTCAAAGAAATGGTAGCATACTCCCCATGCTTCTTCTTACTTAAAACAATCTCTTTCAAAAACTTGGCATAGTGAGGCATATGAGAGATTGCCTAAATGAAAGAAATATTCATTTGTATCTTCTTAAACATGTCAAGATACCTCATAAAATTTATCTCCTTTGAATGGTCCTTCAACCGTTGAGGGAAAGGGATAGGTGGCACATATGGTTTAACTTCCTCTATTTGGTTGGAAGAGAGTTCTTCTTGCACATTCCTTTCTTTTACCTTTGGGGCCCCTCATCCATTAAAGCTTCTTTGCCTTTATCCTTTACTGGTTTCTCCATAACTTGGGCTCATCAAGTTCCTTTCCACATCTTAGATAAACGGCCGTAGCTTGTTTAGGTTTAACCTTCAATGTAATAAGCAATTTCCCTCTTTCTCTATCCAACATGGCATTGGCTAGTTGTCGAACTTGCCTCTCGAGATTTTGGATGGTTGCTTGTTGAGATTGAATAAGTTGATCAACCTTGGCATCCCTAGTTTCAATCTTTGCATCCTTAGGTTCCATTTTAGATATATATTGCATAAACAACTCCTCCAATGATGGCTTTTTCTCTTGACTTTGTTGTGGAGGTGGTGGGTAATTTTGTTGGAAAAGAGGTCTAGGTTGAAAACCGGGAGAACCAATGGGTCTAGGTAGGGTTGAGGTGTTTGGATCCTTCTAAGAAAAATTAAGATGATTATGCCACCCTGGGTTATATGTGTTAGAATAAGGATCATTTTGTGGTTGGGGTCTAGCATAACCTCCCATATAGTTAACTTCTTATGTACCTACACCCACACCTTGGGCCATCCCACAACTCAACTCATTATATCCCAACCTACCACAACAAGCACATTGCTCCTTAACCATAGCTTTGGCATTAAGCAACAAATTCATCTTCTTAGCAATATCTGCAACTTGTGAAGCTAAATTGAGAGAAGTTGAAGTGCTTACCTCATGAATATCTGCTCTTCTTACATCCCTACATTAATTAAGATGGTCCTCTCGGTCTCACTTAAGTTAATTAGGGTCATTAGGTTTCTAAGTACTTTCATCGAACACCTTATGGACATAGCAATATCTCTATTATAAACCTCACAAGTTTAATGGTTGTAGCCTTATTTAGTCTTTATTTCTCGATACTTCAACTAAGCTTGTTAGAACTATGACTAAGGTGATCAATCTAAGTCACAATAACCCAATCAATAGCAAAGCAAAATCATCATCCCTAGCCTATATGTTTGCATCCCAACTAAAAAAATTAAGCTATCATATTGAAATCAAATATAAAAGCATTGATATCCATTAAAAGCATCATAAAAGTTCAAATACAAAAGAGGAAAAGTCAAAGAAAACAAAACCCAAGCCTTGATGAACAATACCCAACAAAGAAACTTTGGGTGATTTGATTTCTTCTTGCCTTGCTTATCCTAATTTAAAATGAAAAAATGTTCTTGATGATGAAAGACTAAAAGAGAATGTTTTGCGCTATGATGTAATGTTTCTAAAATGAGTAATGATAGGGTATTTATCCCATTACATGACACAAGAAAACCTTACAACAATTCTTCTAGAAATACCCTTGGTCCCCACCTTTTTTGAATTTTCGTCCTTTCTCTCTCTTCAGATTGGTCAATCACGCCCTCCAACCACA
This sequence comes from Flueggea neowawraea, assembly GCA_948243855.1. NCBI lineage: Eukaryota > Viridiplantae > Streptophyta > Magnoliopsida > Malpighiales > Phyllanthaceae > Flueggea > Flueggea neowawraea. The sequence continues at coordinate 13,053 of CAODLS010421636.1, read as the reverse complement.
GTCGTGATGGATGACCGTGGTTGGATCACAATTTGGGTTACATGTTGCTCACGATTTGGGTTGGTCGTGATTGAGTCACAGTCTCGATCACACCTGTGACTGGCTCACGATTTCGAATCATGCTTGTGAGAAGCTGCCCATGACTGGTTCACAGGCTGGCCAACTAGTGGTCATAGTCAGCACCATGACCGTGACCTACCACTGTTTCTTGACGTCTCTGAATCCTTAAAATTTTCACGCTCCATGTCTATTTTCCGCATTTTCATGCAAATTGATTTCTTCCTATAAGAAATGTATAAATTAAACAATAAACACTCATTTGTAGGACCAAATTGTGCAAAATCTTGCTTAATTATACATGTAATTATAGGATATATCAGATACATACAAACGCCTTTGCCACGCAATGTACTAGAAAAATAGGCTATCATACCAAGGCTGAAGCACCCATCACTTGCAATGTCCCACATGCACATGGAGCATTTGAGCACATGGAATATCACATAATAATTCAGCTTCATTAAGCAATAATCAGTTTAGTAAAACAGAAAGATTGATTTGCTCTAATGAAGTAAATTGTTCAATTTAGTCCAAGAGTTATTGATAAGCTAGAGCAACAAAGAAGCGAGAACTTCTCTAAGTCAATAAAAATGTAAAAATGCCAACACAATAGAACAGCTATTAAATAATGATGTAAATCCAGTCTACTTCATTTTCCAACATGTTCTTATAATGAGCCACATACGGTGTGTCCTTATTTTTAGGTCTAGATTTGTGATTTGAGTATACGCAGAGAAATTGATGCTTCCTCCTGTGAATTTACACGTAAACTAAAAACATACAGAATGAAGTCCTCAACTGTGAAAGGAAGTTTTCTACTTTTTTTGGCTCTCTAGCTAGAAAAAAAATTAAAAAAATACATAACTTATTGTACCCATAATTTATTCTGGAACTTGCACATCTACAAAATGTGGAACATCAATACTTATTTGCAACTTGACCAAATTGAATTATTCTTCCAATTTTAGAGCTGCATCTTATCCTCGTAATGATGATTATGAAACAAATGCCAGCAACCATTTTTTTCATCTTGCAATGTGCAAATGAACAAAACAGATAGATGCAGAAGAGAAGAAAGTTAAATACTATCTATTTCCCATTTCCTCCCTAAAATTCAGAAATTCAATACTATAAAAAGTATGTCAATGAATTTGTAAATCTATACTCTATAATACATAATATTAAAACACTATACATTGAATCACATTGTGTCACATGTCTCCACCACATAATTTTTATTAGTTTTCTTTTGATATATTAAGTTTATCTTCTTCCAAATTTGATTAAAAAAAAAACGTGTATCTCTCTCTCTATCTCTCTTTCTCATCCTCTCATCATCTCCATATCTTTCTTATTCCTTTTCCCTTCTTTCTTCGCCGTCCGCTTTTGTTTTTCTTCTTCTTCTTCTCTTCACCGCTCGAACCTTTCTCTTTCTTCTTACATTTTTGTTTCTTCTTCAATTTCTTCTCTATCGTCTGGCTTTTGTCTTTCTTCTGCCTCTTTTCACCGTCACTCTTCACCGTCTGAGGCCTTCTCTTCATCTTACGACTGAATTGCTCGATTTTAACAGCAGGTATTCCTTCTCTTCACCTCACCGACAATGCCCTTTTTGTTTATTTTCACTTCCCCACCTTAATTGTGTTGCTGACCAACGACTTTTCATATTGGTCTTAAAATTTAGAGATCTATTCTTATTTTGATTTTGTTTATTTTGTCAATATGCTATTATGATTAGTTTCTAGATTTCATTTGCGTTGTTTAATGGTTTGCAAAAGCGGTAGTTGTAGGGCTACAGTGGAGCAAGGATGGCTTTTAGTTACTGGCATTTTTTTTTTCAATTAAGATCTATCTAATCTTTTCGATGCATCAGCTCATATTACAAAAGTGGTTTAAAATTTTATGTTGAAGATTATTGTCATGACCCGATATCAAGCCATGACCAGCATACGAGGTAAATCAAACTGTAGGCCCGGCTTATTCCATAAAAGTCTCGGAGAATAGAACTTCTATCCAAAATTCATTTTTATAACTAGCTTATTAGTCATATTAAAACAATTTAACAAATATAAAGCTTAAAGGTAATATTCTTTAATAATAAAACATAAATATAATATTAAAATACAAAATAAATATTTATAAGTAAAATCAGTTAAAGCAGAGTATTATAAAATATATAACCATAATCCACTACCGGGTATGGGGCATTTAACATAACAGATAATCTAAGACCCGAACAAAATGGCACTCAGTGCTGACAAGGACGTCTCATTTAGCGCGGAAGATCAGATGATCGCTATCAACAAAGCCTGAAATGTTAGCAACAAAAGGGGGCGAGAATATTCAGTGAGGGGACAACATTCTAGACGCCTTCAGGACATCACATAAACCGTTTTGAAAACATTTTTCAAAAATACCACATGCCCATACATAATTGTACCATATAGATATACACACTAATACATACTAGTATTAGTCCAAAAACCCTTTTTCAAAATATTTCGCAGAGATAGCATATAACTTGCAATCAAACATATTGTTTATTTTCAAAAATACTTAATGATAATAAGGAAATTGATAGGACCAAAATCAAACAAACGGAGTCATACGAAATTGGAGCAGCCATTTAGGCACATCATATCGGCCAATCAGGCAATCGATAGCCACTTAGGCGAAATATAGCCACTCGGGTAGGTAATAGTCACTTAGGCAGGGAATAGCCACTTAGGCAAATTAACAAAGCATGGCTATGTTACCTCGTAACTAGGTGCTCATATCAAAAATACATAAATACCTTTAAAAAAATTCAAAACAGACAGCATGCAGAATATATAAATAATTACAGAATATTTATTACAGAAAATATTTTAATTTTCAAAACTGGTTTATTCAATACAAGCATATCACATAATCATATTTTTAGGATTATCAATCATTTAATTAGTCTGGATTACATGAAAAGGTCGGACAACAACAAAAACATATAATTTAAAAAAGACACAATCTATGTGTCTGGAATGACATCCAACTCACCTGGACGTCGAGCCAAATAATCCCACTCACGGACCACCAGTAGATGGTTGGTCACCTCGGATGTCAAACAGAGCTGAAAATAAAAATTTATCGCAATTGAATTAGACGCGGTAACTATGGCAATATTGAAAGTGCATGAAATGCAAATACGAAAACTCAAACCACAGACGACGTCCGAAAACCTATTACGATCGAACATCTAACCTTACCTCTCAAAAATCGAACACTTTGTAAAATTACAGATTAGTCCATTAACTTTTCCAAATTACATTTTAGTCCTAAAGTTATGACAAATTACCAATCACTCCCTAAACTTTCCAGCTAGCTAAGCTAGCGCGCAATGGTTTTCTATGATATGATAGAGGCCTGCTTCAAGCTTCCCAACTTATAATTTTACAAATCAATTCCCAAACTTTTTAGAATTTCATATCAAACCTCAAACATTCAAATTATTGCACTTTAGTCCATACGACAAAAATATTTTCAAAAACACCACAAATTCGTTCAAACCAACACCCAACATTTCAAATCCCCTAAATCACTTCAAATAAACCTCAGATACATAAATTCATTATCAATTTCACCAAACAAACACATAATTATCAAGAATCCTCAAAAATTCATACCAAACCCTAACCCATTCAAGAACAACATCAAATCCTCAAAACCCAAGCTCAATCCATGCATTTATCACCTTAATATATCATAATCTAACAACCTTTAACTCTCAATTCATCAGAATCAAACAAAAATTTGAACCCTAGCTCACAAAGTCCTCAAAGTTAAATGTATGAATCTTGCATAAAAATGAAAAAATAAAGGGATTATAAGTTTAATATTACCTCAATAGATGTTAAGTAACCAATGAGAGACAATGGGAGAGAGATTAGAATGCATTTGGAGCGGATTTAAGTGAAGAAATGAGTTTGGGGGTATATAAAGACCATCATGCCAAAATGCACCGTTTCACTGATTCTGAAGGCATAACGTATGTCTTCCTAACCACAACATATGTCCTGGGGTCATGATGTGCGTTACCAAGTGCACAACTATCACGACCCAAGTCGGGTCAGTAACTGGCGTACAAGATGAACTGCCTATGGAAGCCCAGCCAATCTCGCACAAGCCTCAGAGATACAAATATTCTACCCAAACAATCATTTATCAAAACATTTATTGAATATAATACGATATATATGAAAAAAAATATAAATATAATACTATGAAAGTAATATAACTGTTAGTCAGTGAAAAATAATATCCCAAAATACAAAAATGTAGCACAGTATCCCCACAGCAACTCGGTATGGAACTCTAATAACAAAAAACAAAAGTAGAGCCCGAACGAGGGCACTCACTAAATAGCAAGGAACGTCTCACTGGTGTCGAGATGTCGAATAGATGTTGAACGTCAAAATATATCTGTAAAACAGGCAAAGAAAATAAACAAGAAAGAAAAGGGGGTCAGAACCCAATGAGGAAACAACACTCCAGATTGTCTCATACGTGCCTCACAAAGACCATTTTGAAAATCATTCAAACGATACCGCACACGTATATACTAATATAATATAGTATACACACTACATACATAATAGTTTCTAGAAGACGTTTTTCCAAAACGTTCGCATCCAAAACAGACAGCATGCAGTCAGACAATACCAGACTATATATATATATATATCAGAGTCAGATTATGAGACCAAAACAGACAGAACAGAATGTGGACTCTGCCACCAGATAGAACAGAGCATATATCTGGCCGGATACACGGTCACCCCTTTTCTCCGGTAACTAGGGCATTGACAAAGCATTTATATATAAAAAGTTATGTACCCCGTAACTAGGTGTTCCATATCTGAATATCTTATATATGAATAATATAACAGACATTCATGCAGAATAGATTTTCATATCTTTCAGAAAACATATATGTGTGTGTGTGTGTATCAAAATAAAAACATTGGTTATTACAAACCACATAAGTCCGATTAATAATTAGCCAAATAACTATTAGTCAGATTCCATGTCATATCCCGACACAACAAAAACTATATAAGTTTGAAGACACAACCTATGTTCTTGAAGCTGTCATTTCACTCACCTGGTGTCCAAGCTAACTCTCCAGTCAAGCCCCACTCAGTGGTTGATCGTGCTGGCAGAAACAGGAAGCTGGAACAGATACATATATAACAGATATCAGAAAATGATGTTGGTATTGTGGCGGTATCGAATGTATGATATGCATATGCAGATGCTGGCCCTCGAGGTCACTGAAAGTCTAACTCGAAAGAGAATCTATCACTCTCGACCCAAAATCTGTAATTTATGCAAAATTACAATTAGACCCCCGACCCATGTAAAATTATGTTTTAGTCCTAATACTTTACAAAATTTTCCAATCAGTCCTCAATGTGTTCTACTAGTCCTCTAAGTAGTCAAAATCATCAAATAAGACTCCTAACTCTTAAAAATCACGAGATACAAAAAGTTACAAGTTTAACCCCTAAAACCACGGCTTACTCGAGTAATTTATAGGCTTGCTCGAGTAATTTTCCCTTGACTTACTCGAGTAAGAAAGGGCTTACTCGAGTAATTCAACACTCTGCTAACTTGAGCAAGTTCTTGACTTACTCAAGTGAACTCCAACCCAGAAATCTTTAGATTCACTCCAATAAGATTCAACCAACCAAAAACATTACCAATCACCTACATTGTTCCTAAATAACCTCTAGAACATTATTCTACACTCCAATATAACAATGCAACTCGAAATCACTCCAAAATCACTCCAACCTGAAATGGTTCATACCCATTTATGAACACCTTTGATTCTTATGATTTTAGACTTAACCTAGGTGTTTCTAGACTCCCAAAGTCTCGATTCCCTAACACTCATTCTCATCAGAAAGACCAAGAACAACTCCAAATTCGAAACCCTAGTTCTAGCTGTCACTCCCCAAAAAGCCCAACAAAAACAATGCATTCAATGAGAAAATGGAAGCAACAAGAGTGAAAAAGAATAGATCTTACCTCAAGGAATCAAGGGTAGGCAATAGAAGAGGAAGATGGATAGATTTTGGAGTAAATGTGGTTGTTGGAAGCAGTAAATGACAAAGCAAAGTCGGGTGAGGGTATTAAATAGACCTAGAAGGCAAAACGGTGCATTTTGCTAAATGCCTGAGTTATTTCAGCACTCACTCGAGTAACTCAGAATGTTACTCAAGTAGCTCTTGTCCCAAAGGAAATCGAGGCCCCGCTCACTCGAGTAAGTCCAAAGCTAACTCGAGTAACTCTCAATCCCAGAACAAATGAAGCCTGAACCCGACCCCGTCCACTTGAGTAACTCATGTCCAAACTTTTTCACACAAAAAGGATTCTTTAACACCTCCAACATCCAATCAACATCCCCGGACCCCAAGGATCGGATCGTAGATGAACAGAACTACAGAGACCTATGTCAGAATCCGACAGGGCATTACATACTCCCCCCTCAAAAGAAATTCGTCCCCGACAAGCCAAATCAAGCTAAGACTAAACCTAAGTCTTCAAATCAGGGTAGTTCAAAATCTCAACAACTAAAATCCAGCCTAATTACCCAAGTCGTAATCTCAAAGATCGACAGATAAATCATAGAACACTAATCTATGAATCCACTAAAGTTCTAACTCACTTGAACTCAGGTATACAGGAAATGATGCCAGAGTATGCAGAGACTGATGCATAGATAGCAATGCTAAGTATGCATGACAGAGACATAACAGAATGCAGATACAGAGACAGAAAGGTACCAACCTATGAATCTGCAAAATCAAACAGATACGGATATCGACACCGGATCTCGTCCTCGACCTCCTAATTAGCCTCTTCAACTGAATGGTGTCTCCAAATCACCTTCACTGAAGCTATCTTATTATTCTGGAGTCTCTTGACCTGTCGGTTAATGATCCTCAATGGAACCTCGTCATATGACAGATCGAGTCTAACCTCGATCGACTGCGGTGCTAAAACATGTGATGAATCAGAAATATACTTTCTCATAAGTGAGATATGGAACACTGGGTGAACAGAAGCGAACTGAGACAGTAGTGCCAACTCATATGCCACGGCTCCAACACGGCTAATAATCTCAAAAGGACCAATGTATTTCGGGCTCAACTTGCCCTTCTTCCCAAACCTCATCACTCCCTTCATCGTTGATACTTTGAGAAATACATGGTCACCGACTGCAAACTCCAGATGTTTACACTTCGGATCAGCGTAACACTTCTGACGACTATGGGCAGTCTGAATCCTCTTCCGGATTGACCTAACCTTCTCAATAGTCTCCAAAATAAGATCTGGCCCCAACGACTCTCTCTCACAAGCATCGGCCCAACATAGTGGCGATCTACACTTCTTACCATACGACACCTCGTAAGGTGTCATCCCGATACTCGAATGGTACAAGTTGTATGCAAACTCTACCAGAGGCAAATGGGAATTCCAACTCCCAGCAAAATCTACAGCACACGCTATCAGCATATCCTCCAAAGTCTGAATCGTGCGCTCAGACTGACCATCAGTCTGTGGATGGAAACTTGTACTGAAATCCAATCGGGTACCCAAATCCTCCTGCAACTTACGCCAAAACTGTGATGTGAACTGAGGTCCTCTGTCCGACACTATAGAGACTGGCACACCATGCAAGCATGTAATCCTGTCAACATATAACTTCACTAAGCGTGCCGCTTCATATGTCTTCTTGACAGGGAGAAAGTGTGATGGCTTCGTCAAACGGTCAACAATAACCCAAATAGAGTCATACCCAACAAATGTCTTCGGTAGTCCCACTACAAATCAATCGTGATGCGATCCCATTTTCACTCTGGAAGAGGCATATGCTGTAACAATTCAGAGGGTCGTTGGTGCTCAAATTTAATCTGCTGATCGGTCAAACACCGACTGACGAACTCACTGATGTTCTTCTTCAACCCCGACCACCAATAGGACTCTCGAAGGTCCCAATACATCTTAATGTATCTCGAGTGTACAGAATATGTATAACTATGACCCTCAGTCATAATCTCCTCGCATAGGCCACCCGAAGATGGTACGCACAATCTCAATCCAAACCAAAGGACTCTAGAGTTATCAATGCTAAATACCGGTACCTCAGAGGATTTAACCTTCTTAGTCAAGCTCAAAATCATAGCATCCTCCTTCTGAGCCTCTCCAATACGGTCCAACAAAATAGGCCTCTCCTCGATGTAACCTAACAATGCTCCTAAGTCATCAAACTATAACTCAACTCCGTACTCCATCAGACGCTGTCACTCCGACACTGCAGATCGTCTCTCAAAGGAGATATGAGTTAAACTACCCACTGACTTCCTACTTAGAGCATTTGCAACAACGTTAGCCTTGCTAGGATGATATAATATGGTGCAATCATAATCCTTTAGCAACCTTAGCCAACACCTTTGCCTCAGATTCAGGTCTCGCTGCCCAAAGATATACTTCAAACTCTTATGATCTGTGAAGATCTCAAAAGTCTCTCCATACAGATAATGCATCCAGATCTTGAGTGCGAACATCAATGCCACCAACTCCAGATCGTGTGTCGGATAGTTCTATTCGTGCTTCTTAAGTTGTCTTGATGCATAAACGATCACTTTGTCATGTTGTATCAACACACAACCTAGGCCAACTCTCAATGCATCGCAATACACTGCAAAGCCTCTAGAACCCGATGGTAACACCAACACTGGCGCACTGGTCAAATATTTCTTTAGTTTTTGAAAATTGTCCTCACATCTATCAGACCAGACAAATTTAACTCCTTTTTGTGTCAACCGAGTCATAGGAGCTGCAATCCTTGAGAATCTTGGATAAGCCTCCTATACTACCTGGCCAAGCCAAGGAAACTCCGAATCTCAGTAGCGATCTTAGGCCTCTCCCAATAGGGTACAGTCTCCACTTTCTTAGGATCAACCAAAATACCCTCTCTCGACACCACGTGTCCGAGAAAAGCTACCTGCTCAAGGCAAAACTCACACTTCGAGAACTTAGCATAAAGTTGGTGTTCTCGTAGAGTCTGTAACATTGACCCCAAATGGTCCTTATGCTCCTCTCTACTCCTCGAATAGATGAGTATGTCATTGATTAAGACAATGACAAAATGATCTAGATACGGTCTGAACACCCTATTCATGAAATCTATAAATACTGCAGGAGCATTCGTCAAACCGAATGACATCACTAAAAAATCACAGTGGTCATATCTAGTTTGAAACGTCGTCTTAAAGATGTCCTCACCTCTAATCCTCAACTGGTGATATCTCGACCTCAAGTTGATCTTAGAAAATTATTGTGCACCCTGCAATTGGTCAAACAAATCATTTATCTTCGGAATTGGATATCGGTTCTTCATCGTAACCTTGTTAAGCTGGAGATAATCGATGCACATATGAAGACTCTCATCCTTCTTCTTTACAAATAAGACCGATGCACCCCAAGGTAAAACACTCGGCAAAACAAACCCCTTATCTAACAACTCCCTCAGTTGAGTCTCTAACTCCTTAAACTCTACTGGTGCCATCCGATACAGTGGGATCAATATCGGATCGGTTTCAAGCTGTACCTCTATGGAAAACTCTCTCTCTCTCTCTCTCTCTCTATATATATATATATATATATATATATATATTATCAGAATAAAAATGTTGGTTATTACAAACCACATAAGTTCGATTAATAATTAGCCAAATAATTATTAGTTAGATTCTATGTCATATCCCGACACAACAAAAACTATATAAGTTTGAAGACACAACTTATGTGTTTGAAGCTTTCATTTCACTCACCTGGTGTCTAAGCTGACTCTCTAGTCAAACCCCACTCGGTGGCTGATCGTGCTGGCAGGAACAGAAATCTGGAACAGATACATATATAAAAGATATCAAAAAATGATGGTGGTACTGTGGCAGTATCGAATGTATGATATGCAGATGTTGACCCTCGAGGTCACTGAAAGTCTAACTCGAAAGAGAATCTATCACTCTCGACCCAAAATCTGGAATCTATACAAAATTAAAGTTAGGTCCCCGACCTATGTAAAATTACGTTTTAGTCCTAATACTTTACAAAATTTTCCAATCAGTCCTCAATGTGTTCTACTAGTCCTCTAAGTAGTCAAAATCATCAAATAAGACTCCTAACTCTTAAAAATCACGAGATACAAAAAAGTTATAAGTTTAACCCCTAAAACCATGGCTTACTCGAGTAATTTATAGGCTTACTCAAGTAATTTCCCCTTGACTTACTCTAGTAAGAAAAGGCTTACTAGAGTAATTCAACACTCTACTCACTCGAGTAAGTTTTTGACTTACTCGAGTGAACTCCTGTCCAGAAATCTCCAGATTCACTCCAACAAGATTCAACCAACCCAAAACGTTACCAATCACTCACATTATTCCTAAATAAACTCTAGAACATTATTCTAAACACCAATATAACAATGCAACTCGAAATCACTCCAACCCGAAATGGTTCATACCCGTTTATGAACACCTTCGATTCTTATGATTTTGGACTTAACTTAGGTGTTTCTAGACTCCCAAAGTCCCGATTTCATTACCTATAACACTCATTCTCATCAAAAACACCAAGAACAACTCCAAATCCGAAACCCTAGTTCTAGCCATCACTCCCCAAAATGCCCATCAAAACAATGCATTCAATGAGAAAATTGAAGCAACAAGAGTGAAAAAGAATAGATCTTACCTCAAGGAATCAAGAGTAGGCAATGGAAGAGGAAGATGGACAGATTTCAGAGTAAATGTGGCTGTTGGAAGGAGTAAATGACGAAGCAAAGTCGGGTGGGGTATTAAATAGACCTAGAAGGTAAAATGGTGTGTTTTGCTAAATGCCTGAGTTATTTCAGCAGTCACTCGAGTAACTCTTGTCCCAAAGGAAATCCAGGGCCCGCTCACTCAAGTACGTCTAAAGCTTACTCGAGTAACTCTCGATCCCAAAACAAATGAAGCCTAACCAAACCCCGTCCACTCGAGTAACACAAAATCCTACTCGAGTAATTCTCCACTCTCACCCGAGTAACTCACGAGTTACTTGAGTAAATCGTGACTTTTTTACACAAAAAGGATTCTCTAACACCTCCAACATCCAAGCAACATCCCGGACCCCAAGGATCGGATCGTAGATGAACAGAACTACAGAGACCTATGTCGGAATCCGACAGGGTATTACAACAACGTACGTTATTTGGGTCAAAAACACGTCCAGTAGCTTCTGATCTACAAAAACTATGATCAACGTACGTTTCACTAAGCAAAATGTACGTCTTGCTTCATTTCAGATGATGTATGTCCCACACTTCATAATATATGTTGCTCTATGCCAGACAACGTTTCTCGACTTCTTTCACTTGTGCGTATGCATCGGATCATTTTCGGGGCTCAACAACACTCAAACGAACAAAGATATCATCATTAATCCTCTAAACATCATCCCAAATACTCAAAAATCTAATTGGAAATGAACAAGGTTCAATCGAAATTGAACGAGGTTTTACAGGAGATCTTGTTGGAATCAGGCGAGGCGTTACAATTATGCTTCCAGTTCCTGTCTTCGTGTGTTCTTCCTCTTTTTTCTGCAAATTGTTTGGGCATATTCGCTCAATAATGCTGACATAACTATTGCTTTTGCAGTCAACTTGGTTCTGTCATCATTTCCCTTGTTTATCATCCATAATTCCAAGGTAATTGACCTTGGTTTGTTATAGATATTATTTGTTATAGTAAATCTCTAATTTTTATTTATGTGTATAAAATTTATGGTTTCATTTCTTGATGTCTTGAAAAGTTTGATGTTTCTCTGGTGATACTATTTTACTGGTATTGGGTTCTAGCCAGTTTCTTCATTTATAAAGCAATTTGTTTTTAAAAATAATTTTGGTTTCTGTGCAGTTTGCTTTTTTCTATGAATTTTGCGTTCTTTATCATCAGAACTCATCGCTTTCTACGTTTAGCCTCTCTCTTAAAATCAACTGGATAATTGGACGGATTCTACACAGTTTGATCTCCCTTTTAATTCTATGCTAATATTGCTTTACTTATTTAGGTCTACATAGTTTATTCGTTTTCAACTTAATAGGATGTGATTTTATTTGCTACGGATTTTTCTGCTGCATATCATGAAAGTTTGTTGCTTTCTGTCCTTTTCAGTAGTGTTGGGTTGGAACTCTAATTTTACCTTCGTGAATACTTTTTTCTATGAATTTGAACTTACTTCAAAAGTTTGTTGTGAATGGCATGAAAGGTTGTCGCACATTTCAATGATATTGTGACGAAGTTGCTGCTAGAAGAAGCTTCGGAGAATTTCAAGAGATCTTCTGTTAAAGAAGAAGACATTGATAAATGTGACTTTTATTTTTGGATTTCTTTTTTTTTTTTGCTGGGTTTCTTTGGTTGGCGTGAATGAAAATTTTCTTTTCGTTGCATTTCATTCATCAGATTGTGTGGGTTCCTGGTAGTTTTGAAGTCGGTGTTGTTGCACAAAAGCTTGGGAAGTCAGGGAATTATGATGAAATTTTATGAATTGGATCCGTGGTACATTTACTCTTCATGCTTCATAATTTATAACAGATTGTTGTAGCTGAAGTTTTTAGGTAGCTAATAATGGTAGAAAGAGCTATTCTTTGTATGATTGGCTAGAATAATATTTTTGTTGTCTGAAATTACTGATGTATAACTTCTTCGTCTCTTATTAGATAAGGGTTTGTACTTCTCATTATGATGCTGTTGCTAATTCTTTCTTTCCTATTAGAATAATATTTTTGCTGTCTGAAATTATCAATGTATAACTTTTTTCTTTCTTATTAGATAAGAGCTGTTGCTAATCCAGCTGCATTTGGAGTGCATTCATCTGGTATAAATTCAGGTTAGTATTTAGATTTATGTCAGT
>CAODLS010421612.1:0-22869 GCA_948243855.1 Flueggea neowawraea | reverse complement strand
AGTATATAACAGAGGTGGATATGGACCAGAACAAATAGATAATAGAAGGGGGACAAAGCCACCCATCAGAATCAAACAGAGCACGTGGTCGGCCGGACGCACGGCTACCATATTACCCTGATAACTAGGCCTTGACAGAGCATTGTTATACCAAAGGCTACGCTACCTCGTAGCTAGGTGTCCCTAATCCCAATATATATATATATATATATATATATATATATATATATATATATATATATATATATATATAGCACACGATATATAGAGCAAAAGTCATTTATAGAGGGTATGTACGTAATTGTACATACATCATATATATTTATATATATATTAACAAAGGCAGGTAATATGTATTATGTAACATATTATGATATTTTAATTATCAGACGTAGGGAAAATTATTTAACAGACAGATGTCATATTATCACGATATTTTTAATTATCAGACGGCCGTACAAAAATATATAACAGACAATCATGCAACAAAGTTCATTTCCAGATAGTATATGTAATTATTATTACATATCAGATTCAAATGCTAGGTGTGGTTATTAATCACACAAACCAATTATTAATAGTCACATCGTTATTAAATCAAATTTTAGATTTATACCAGACATATAAAAAACATATAATTTCAGAAGACACGGCCTATGTGTCTGAAATCGACATCGCACTCACCTAGATGCCGAGCCAATACTCCAAATCACAGTCCACTGGTGAATGGTTGGTCGCCTCGAAAGTCAAACAGAGCTGACAACAGAAACATTGTACAATAGATTCAGATAGGGTGACTGTGGCATGATAAAATATGTATCTAATATAAATGCAGACTCAGACGATATCGGCGTCAGAAATTCTATTTCGATCGAAGATCTAGCACTCGTGGCCCAAAAATCAAATCTATGTAAAATTAGGAATTTGTCCCCGACTTTCATAAAATTACACTTTAGTCCCTCGAGTTTGAGAATATACCAACGACTATTCCAAGTAGTCAGAATTTCCAAAAGAGCTCTCGAACTCTCCGAATTTACGAATTTAACTCATTTCCTCGAAATTACAAAGATAGTCCCTAATTTCCCCAAAATTACAAATATGTTCGAAACTTTTCGAAATTTCAAATCTAACTCTTAAGTTTCCAAAATTACAAATCTAAACCCAAGTTTTCAGAATTTACAAATATGGTTGTCAACTTCTCAAAATTACAAAAATATCCATATCAAAACTTTATTCTCAAAAATACCTACTTTTGATTCGGCCGACAAAAATCGAAACCAAATATACTTATGGGTTTATCTCAACCTCAAGAACATTAATCCATCAATAATTTCCTCAAACAAACAACCAAATCATCAAAAATCAACCGAACCGAATCTAACCCTAGCCATTCAAAGAACTCATCATTTCTTCTGATTTCAGGCTAGATTTGTATTAATCTAACCTCTAAAAAACATAATCTAACATCCTATAACATTCATTTCAACAGAATCATGCAAAATTCGAAACCTATTTCATTTTCGACCGAAAACCTATTTCAGAAATTAAATGCATGAAATGGATGAAAGGAAGAGATTAGAACTGAAATCTTACGTTCAGAGATGCTTAGGAACACTGGGCAAGCAATGAGAAGTAGGGAGAATCGATCAGAGAGAGTTAGAGTGTGAAAAATGAAAGTTTTGGACGAAATGGTCGGAGTTCGGGTATATATAGAAATTAGAGGCTCACGTACATGAATCTAAGGTTAAAGTACATTAGGAGGACCTCACGTACGTTAGGATCAAAGTCACGTACGTTAACGAGTCAAAAATCATGTTCTGGAACTGAAAATGCCGACCTCACTTATGTCACTGTTCATCTCACGTACGTGAATCATCATGGAAACTCAACACACATACGTCAAACATTGAAAACACGTATTCTGTAAAAACAGTGCCTTACGTACGTTAGCTTAAAGCTTACGTACGTAAGAGTTCCTTTACATGCGTTATTTGACATACAATGTTTGTAGATTCCCTTTTTTAGCACTTCCCGATTTTCCTCACTTTCGAACAAGTGCTAGACCAATCCCGAGGCTTAAAATCATTCAAACTCACTTGATTAACATCAATTAACATCTTTCCAAAATCCAAACTTCATCTCGAATATTCAAGAATCAAATCATACTGAGATCATTTGAAATCAAATGTCGTTCCACCGGAGACGTTGTCAAAACTGGCCGAAACGCGACAGGAAAATTTCATCGGAACGAACGGGGTATTACAAGTAAAATGCCTCTTTATTAAATAATAAATGTAATGACAATGTATATCAATGATTGGACTATGCCACAAAACTAATATTATGCTGATATGGTGTAGTGAGTCTTTGTTCCAGAAGATAATTTAGGCTTTGATGGTCAGTCTTCACAACAAAATGGTGATTGATCAAATACGGTTCCTATTTTTTGATAGCAAAAAAGAATTGCCAGCATCTCCTTCTCATATACTAATAGACTTTGGTGTTTTTCTGCCAAGGCTTTATTGATAAATGCAATGGGGTGTCCTTCTTGCATTAGGAATGCTCCAATGCCTTGACCACAAGCATTAATCTCGATGGTAAAATATTTGGAGAAATCTAGTAGAGCAAGAACTGGTGCTGTTACCATGGCTTTCTTTAGTTCTTCAAAAGCTCACAAACCCTATTTTGTCCATTGAAATGAATTTTTCTTGAGCATATCTGTTAATGGTTTGACTATTTTCCCATGGTTCCTAAAAAATCTTCTGTAGTAACAAGTTAGGCCCAAGAATCCTCTCAATTGCTTCAGCGTGGCAGGTTGAGGCCAATTGATAATTGCCTCGATTTTCTTAGGGTCAGTAATAACACCTTGACTGGAAAAAAGGGCTCTTTTACTGAATTATAGTGTATGAAAAATATTACTTTTTTATTTGCTTCATTCCATCAATGGCTCAAACAAAGCATGCACATAATTGCCATATTAAATAATCATTGAATTATGTTAGTAAATAAATTAACTATTGCAAGACTAGAATCATTTTTAACATTAAAAAATTGTAATTCTTGAGTTACAAAATTAATCTCTCGTATAATTGAGGGATATTACTTGAAACAATGTTCTTGAAGACTAATCTCTCACATGTCTTAATCATAGGTGTCAAATATTCATCCACTAACGATTTGTCATATTAGATTAGTCTAATTAAGTTGATTTATGTGATGAATAGATCTTTTTTATTGAAAAGACAAAAAAAAGTAAACAATGTTCCAAGTTGTACACCTTTGTACATGTATGTAGTATGAACACATATATACACATTTCTACATTATGAACACCTATGTACTACTATGAATACCTTTGAACACGTTTGAATTGAACAACTATGAATATATATATATATATATATATATATATATATATATATATATATATATGATTTTTGGTTCTAGTTTTGGTTCTTCGGCTCGGTTCTCGATTAGGGCATTGCTTAAGACCCAGAACCGACCCAAATAAACATTCCGGTTCGGATAAAGTCAAAGGTCAACATTTTTTCTATTCTGGTTCTTTTTATTTCAAATATTCGGTTCGGTTATCTCCAAGACCCGTGAAACAGCCCTACTCGGGATTGGTTTCGTTCCCCCTGCAACTCCGGTAATCAATTCCTTCTTATTTTGTTTCATTTTATTTTGAATTCAATAATGTTGGCGAATGGTGATTGTTGCTGATTTGGAGGTGTCGGCATTTACGGCGGTGATTAGTGCGCACTAGAGGAGGATTACAAAAGCGATTGTTGATCATGCTTTATAGAATTGTCAGGAAAAAAGGTCTATTATGCTGGTTATAAATGTTCGGTTATGTGTTGGAGTGTTTACTATGAAGGTCGATGGATTGGTGGAGTGGTTGAGTTGGTCAAGTGACAGTGAAACACACGTTGTGATTGGCAATTCGAAGGAGAAGATTTGCAAGGCCGTTGAGAATCTGCACGTTGATTTGCTTGTGATGGGCTGTTGAGCTTTTGACCAATTAAAAGGTAGTTTTTCTTCATATTGATTAATCATCTTACTGTTAGTTGCAATCATAATAGAACACTTACTATTAGTTGTAGTTGAAGTTTAATAACATAGTAATGATTATCACTCTATTGTTAATACGAAGCTATGTGCTTTTGATTGTATTTTGCCTGCTTAATTTGGGTGCATTTGGATCTAGGAATGCAAGATCATTTTGTTTGCATTGCATTGTGGCTACAAAAAGATGCTATTAGCGATTGTGCATGAGTAGAGAAGCAAAGATTTAGCTTGGGAACATTTGAGCACTTAGATTTACATAATAGTGGACATTGGGATTACACAAACATGTGTACCTACTAGTATTTTTTCACTGGCTGTGACAATATATATTGCAATTATCTGCCATCTAGTAGTAATTTCCTTTCTCCTTGTGGAGAAGGATGGTTAACAACGAAGAGTTTTCTTTTAATATTGATTTTGGAAGACTTGTTTACAACTGCTTTGTGTGTGCAATTTATCATTTTATTTGAGTTTACATTCTATATGTTTTATCGTGAGTTGCTAACCTTCTGAGAAGAACTGTATAACTAACTGGTTAGGAAGTTGTCTACCAGATGCAATTTCCATTCCATTATAAAGGAACAATAAACATTTGAACGACTTTTTAATGAATTGAAGTGCAACAAAATCTGTTTCATCTTGTTGCAGCTTTTGAATTGGAGTCAACTGTTGAAATTTCCATCTTTCGTTTATGTCATGTGTTGTTTCTTGTCTCTGAACTTTTTTATTTTCGGGCAATCTGACCAAGTAAACTTTCATAATCCAATAAGAAAACTCAAGCCGACATTGCATTAGTTTACAACTACTAGATTGATGCACATAGAAAACTCCTCCGTCTTCGTTGAGCCAAATTAATTATAGGCATTTGTCGTACAAAAAAATTTCATTTTAGTCCATCCTAGCACTAATGGTCCGACCTCATGTGTGGTCATTTCTGGATCCACCACTGTCTACCAGTATCCATATGAATGAACCATTGAAGGGGTGGCATGTGCTAGCAATGGTTAATAACTCTCTTCTTAAAAACTCTAATGTTGTCTCTCTTATTTGGTGGCTCTAAAAAATGACATAGTCTTAGGTTATGGGGCTTTAGATGCCTTTATATAGAAACTAAACCCTAGACTTGTCTAACAAGGAAAACTTTAGTCTTTGTCCCACAAGAAAAACGCCTATTACTTGTCCGACAAGAAAAGCCTATTGCTTGGTGTGCAAGTAAGTGACTCTCCTTGTCTTAGAGGGAAAACACCAACTTTCTTGGCATCCTATTGCTTGGTGTACAATTATATTTAAAATGAGCGTACATATAATTAGCAAGAGAGAGAGGATATAGAAAACTTAAGCCTATTAAGTTCATTCTAGTGTGTGACTATGTATGCTTACTCAATGTTGGCAGTAGGACAAATCCCATTTCTAACCCACAAGTCAGAAGTGACCTCTAGCAAGACATCATGACCACTCAAATTAAGTGAAATCAATGATCTAAAATAACCTGAGATATAGTCTAAAATTTAGTCCTTTTATCACACTACATCTCGACTAAGCATAAGACATATATTATGTTAATCTTATAAAACTTAATCAGTTTCTTGATCCCTAAGTGAATTGACTAAACAAATGTCATTGATAATTTTTTATCAACTCATTCGAGCATGGCTATGTATTTTATCTGTCTCACTCATCAAGTGGAAAAGAGACATCTCTCTTAAAATGAGAGGGATAAATTCCATCACTGTCACCCACATTCCTTAGCATAATTCATTACAAGTCCAATCATAATCTGTATTACCATCTTATTAAAGATGGTGTTAAACTATATCAAGACACATGATTCATCATGTATGAATCTGTGGTGAATTCAAGTCGGATGACTCAAATATCACTACTGCGCAAGTACTTATGACACCAATCTATGAAGTTCTTTTCATAGCGGGTCAGTCCAATACTATGTTCCCAATATGTATCTATGCTTTAAATGATATCTTATATCCATGATCAGTAGAACACGATTATCAATTAGAATACATACTAGTCTTTCTTTATTATCATTCCCATAGTAATGAGCAACTAGGAACAATTTAGAATAACATCATTTTACCTTAAAGTTCTACTATCAAGTCGTGTACTTGATGACATAAGACATAATCGACAATTCATGAAACATTTTATCACTATAAAATTAACATGATAATATCATCGAATGAAATATCTCATATATTAAATAAAAAGTAGTAATAACAATGTTTATTTGATTTGGTTAGGACACATCACTAGCACGTATACGCTCTATGAAATCTAAGCAAGTTTCTCCTTTCTCACACGAACCTTATTGAGGATGTCGTTGTAGCACTTCTTGGCAATCTACTTCCGCAATAAATTGATGTCACTTTACTTGCTCGAATCATAATAAATTCGTGTTTGCACAAGAGAGAGAGCTTAAAATTAATACGGTAAACAAGTAAGGGAAAATATATTTTTATTGACACGTGAAATACACCATTACCTTCCAAGTGTCGAACCACATGTCCTTGGAAGTCTGCATCGTGTGATCGAAATTCCGAGCATTATTGTCCAGGCTCTTAAGGATCTTACTCGTTGAAATGCATGATGCTTTAACACTACGTTGGAGCCTTGCAAAAAAAAAATGTATGTTAGTGTTTAATTAAACTATTTTCTAAAATTCCAAATAATATATAAAGTAAATAAATTAATGTCTTTACTTATCATGGCGGATAGTCAGTGGAAAATTATTGTTGCTAGTTGAGGGAGGGTGCAAATATGACATCCTTAGCATCTCCCTCTAGGTTGTCATCCTGAGTTAGGTCATCATCCATAGCCGGGTCTACATGCAAAATTGTCGTGGGAGAGGACGTGGTACAAGGTGGATTGCCTGATGGAGTGGATGACACACATGGACTGTATAAGAGGAGATCCTATGATAGGAGTAGCAGTCAAATGCACAGTAGTGCCCTGGGTAGAACTGAAACCACTACCAGAATCGACAATCAGTTGACGTGGAGGGCGAAAAGTGCGAGCCATAACACTACAAAAAATTGTGCAAGTTAAACATTTATGAGTAATATAGCAAGCAATTAAAATAAAGATTAAGTAATTCATGAAACTTTTTTTTTGAACTGGATTCTTATGCATTCATAAGAGGTAATATTAAGAATTCACAAAACTTAGGCAAAGCAAAAAAGATTATTTTGATCAGATAAAATCATAATATAGGAGCCAAGTTGTAAAGATAAACCAATGATTAAGACAAATACCATCCCATATTTCTTAATAAGATTAACATATCAGTGTCATAGGTAGGCTTTCACAGAGCATATAATGTCAAACAAAAATCAAAAGATAAATAAAGAAAGGAAATGCATTGGAAAATCACATTCATCTTGCCTCAATAGAATGCATAAAAAAATAAGAGGAAGTTAGACAATTCTGAAATTCACAATTGTTGTGCCCACATTTTACGTAGTGATATTAGTAAGCAGTTGTTAGACAATTTTAATGAGCTTGGACACGTGTCGTATTTGGGCCACACCGCCGTCTGAGGGCATTGAATGCGAAGAACATTGTATTTAATGAACTTGGCAGAGAGAAGATTCGTGGGGCCCTCTTGCATGAAGAAGGGGAACCAAGTGTGCGAAGAAAGTTTCTGAGGCCAGCTAAATGAAATGGGGAACTTTGATCTTGGGTGATGATGCCCGAGCTAAGGAGATGTTTCTCGGATGGTCGGTCCGAGATGGTACTTGGGTAGATCAGTCCGAGGTGGTTGGTTTCATGCTTTACGCGGTTGAGTATGACAAGTTGGTTACCGAACCCCCACGATTTGGGAAGTTATCGGTACGTGGAAGCTTCTAACACAAGAAGATGGGCAGTTGATAGAGGTTGTGCTAGGTGGAGGCTTGGCATGAACAAAGAAGTTTTGCCTGAAGAACGTGGGGCAAAGATTCTGCAAGTAACCGCCGAGAAGTCTTAATATAAATAGGCGTAACCAGGAAGA
The DNA here is from genome assembly GCA_948243855.1 of Flueggea neowawraea. Taxonomy (NCBI): domain Eukaryota; kingdom Viridiplantae; phylum Streptophyta; class Magnoliopsida; order Malpighiales; family Phyllanthaceae; genus Flueggea; species Flueggea neowawraea. The sequence goes on along the minus strand of CAODLS010421612.1, from coordinate 14,795 downwards.
GTAAAGCACACACATCACAGACCAAACTCTTTCAATTTCAATTCTTGTACTTTCGTTTCCAGTCTTTCTGTTTTCAGTCATTTCTTTAGATGTTCATTTGTTTGCTGGGTAGTCATGACATATTTCAACAATTCTCATACTGAACAAGTAAGCATCTAGGACTTTGTATTTAATGGAATGCTTTTTATTACATTATGGTGCTTTGCTAATTGCTTTCACTTGCTTTCATTTACAAGCTTTGATGCTTTCCATTTACTTATCGCTCGGTTACTAAGTTTTTATTTCACGCTTAGTTACTTTAGTCGTTTATTTGTTCCTCATACTTAGAAGTCCTAGGCTGCTAGACATTTCTGAACTCTCTTAGTTAAATTTATGCGGTCACTTTCTTTTTCTCAGACACGTTGAGCTCGGATCAGCGTTTCCATACTCATATATTTCTTCTCGGATACATTGATTTCAGATTGAGCTCGGATAAACAACTCCAAAGTCTACCACCCTCGGAACACAAAATTCCCCCAACAGTAGTGCTCATGTATCACATAGTAATAATCTATTAGTCTAACCTCTACAAGCTCCGGATGATAGGCATATAGAACATGCACGAATGGGGCACAAGTCTCTTCTTTCCGTTCGTATACCTAGGGTGGTCACTAATTTTTCACGAAGCATACCCCTCATCTGCAACCCAATAAATCTAGTTCTTGCATCAATCAAACCTCTACGCTGGGACACTAAGCCCATGTACCAACTTCTTTGTTTTATAAAAATTGTTAGGTAATGTAGTCTCTAAGTGAGACACACGACATGTGTAATTAGTGATCATGTAATACCCCCTCTCAGTCAAGTTTGTTGCCCCAAATTGGCAATCTAAGGGGTGAATAATTAGATTATCTTAAACATTTTTGAAAATATTTGGAGATTTTAAACAAAAAAAAAACAATCCAAGAATCCAAAACAAGAGAAAGTAGTGAGGTAATAAAGGAAATGTAAAAGAGAGTAGTGAAGAGAAAACAAATCCAGATATATAGTAGTTCGGTCCTCATTGACCTATGTCAACTCCTCAACTCACGCTTGAGAATTGAGAACACACAAAACTCCTTACTTAACGGTGGAGGGAAATCTCAATACAATCTTTTGTTTTTGGGTGCAAGGAACCTTCATGATCGCTCTAGTTTTTCTAGCAAAATAACTAGGAAACCTTTACAAATTTGAAACTCAAGATATCCCAATATATCTTCAATCACAATGGCAATAATAATGTCCAAAGTAATCCTCAAACAAACTCCTAAAGCAAGAAATTAATGAACACAAGAGTAGGTGGCTTAAAGAAATATAGAGAAAGAGAGCAAATGAGAGAAATTTAAAGTTAGCAATGAATACCCAAAGCTTTTTAGCTCTCTTCAATATCTCAGGGGTCTATTTATAGCCTCTCATGCCAAAACAAAGCTATTGGTTTTGAAATTAGAGCCCTTGTGACACAAACAATCCTTGTGGCAAGTACATGACATAAGCCAAAATTGTGTGTGCAAACTCCATTTGTGTGCGCAACTGTCATGGGATTGCTTATTATTTGTGCTAGAAATCTAATCTTATGTGCACATATCTTGATAATATCAGATAATTGCGTGCTCAACTTCATCTTTAAGTGCTTGACATGGCTTCAAGTTAATACAAAAAGATCACCTAAATTTTGATTCAGATACTTGCGTGCGTAAGACCATATTTTCTACGCAAGTAATTTTTTTGTGACCGTTGGATATTCAAATATTATTCTGACACAAGTGTGGATATTCTCTAAAATTCTCATGATCTGATAGAGAAACAAGCTGCTATTCTTATCTGTATGTGATTGGGTGCACAACTTTCTTATCTGCCTTTAAACTTCGAAAATCAACAAAGATTCCACATTTAAGCCTTCTACCACTTACGTGCTTAACCATTTTCACTTGTAAGGCTTGAGAAACCCTTACGTGCATAAATTCTATGTTACGTGTGTAACATGCTTTTCCTCCAAATACTTCAGGAATCCAGTAAATGCACCTTGGATCAAATCTTGGTCAGTTTCATGCGTAACCATCACTTATGTGTGCCATTCTAGCACTTGCGTGCATAACTTTGTATAGCGTGCATAATTGACCATATTGGCAAAAATCTGGTCGCTTCTATTTTCCTTCTTGATAATTCCCAAGGTATATTAAGTGCATAACTGATAATGTCTACGTGTGCAAATGTTTCCTTGCATGCTTCACTAATTGTTACTTGCGCAATTAACCCTTTGAGTATTTTTCAGACTTGCAGTGCTTTGTGTTCACCTCAGGACTTAGGGACTTGCGTGTTTGATTAGATGTTACATGCACAAGTTCACATATGATAGTAAATTGTGTGCGTAACTTAAGCTTACGTACATAATTTTAACTTCTTTCATATTTTGTTAGTCATCAAACTTAGAGGGATTTCACATGTGTACCAACTTTGGTTCAACAAATTTCAACTTCGACTTGATGCTCAAAAGCTCTGCAGCAACTGCCTACTGACTAATTTCATAGGGGGCCACAATAGTCCACTGCCAACATCCAACAAATCATAAAACCTCCTTGCTTTTAGATTGGGATCCTCTGGCACGTAAGTTGGTGTCTCCTCTACGCATAGGGAAAATATCGACCCATCCATGTCAAATACCATCTGATCCATCTCCCAATAATCTGGCTGGTCTATATGAACATTTCCATACTATTTACCTTGAATGAAGTGCGCATTCAAGCAACTACCTTCGTACTCTCTAGACTCATGCAACACCGCTTAAAGCATTACATTCGTCTCACCCTGATATATCCGTTGGTAATGGTTAGGAATGAAGCAACGACTGTACAGGTGCTTCCTAACCAAGTCTCGGCTCAACAGTTTCTTATTGTTGTACCTCCTAAACACTGTATCTCCGGACAACTCAGGTCAAAATACATCACGGACTCGCAAAATGCCATAAACTGCTCCACCGTGGCCACAAACTGATCATTCAAAAAGCCATCCAATAGTCGTACATACATCCATTTAGGCATTTTCTTGTAATTTGTATTTTCTTTAAACACCATCATGTACAATTATTTTCTTTCATCATAATAAACACCCATGTACTTCACATTTTCACTGTAAAATTAAAATGTCAACATACAATTTACAATTATACATTAAAAATTAATATATTAACTCAACATCAACATTACATCAACAATACACTATATATCACAATATCATAAAAATAATACTAATGATTACAACAATACAAAAAACACATTAAATAACATTTTATTACAAAGAACTTACAAATTCAATATAACGCCAAAACCGGACATAATATCCACAAAAGTATATGCACTAGCCGACCGTATTGAATTTTTGTGTAATTGTTCAAGTTTTGCATTATGCAAAGAGGGAGGGCATGTTTTATAAAGGTCAGTTTTCGTGACCAAATAATTTGCCTCTGAACTGGACGCTAATTAGCCACCAAGTGGTTGCTACTTAGCGTCCACAAGCAAACTCGTCGCCAACTTAGGCGGGGAATGATATATTTTTTCCCGCCCCATTTGCGACTAAAATTGTTGACACATTGTCGTCGCAAAAGAGGAGGGAAAAATTCCTGCCCTTAATAGCTACTAACATTTGTGGTCGTTAAACTTGGAGACTACTGTGGTAGCTTAATGGTTTCAGGTCAGATGTGAGTGCTCGCAGCACTTAGCGACTAGTTGTTTGCCATTTAGTGACCTCATATTCATTGGTCACTAATTTTTGGTCCTATTTGTTGTTGTATAGGACACAACTTTAATATTTCAATGTACACTATATGTAATCACGATTACTGAGTTAATGTATCATTGGCGACATCATTCATGTCCAAGTATGTGCTAAGTTTTTAATCTTGACATTGTGATAGATTTAATATAGAAGTTAAATAGTTTCTTGTGCTATTATTTAAAGTACAATCTATTTTGCACATGGAGGAGTTGGGTTTGCAGCATATGGATTATTTGAAGCGACAGAGGTCTAAATAGACTTAATGCGCACACGATCACATTCAAATGGTCATAACTATTGCAGACGTTGGAGTTATAGAGCTGTAAGATGTATGTGGAAAGCTTGTTTTGAGCTCTATACTTTTCTTAACAACTTCTTTGTTGAAAATCAGACTTTTGAGGTCAAAAACTAGTGTGTAGAGGCTATTTGAGCCTTTTAAAGTTTTCTGTTTGTTTTGGACTTTTTTTTTTCTGTTTGGACTCATTTTTATGTTTCTTTTGGTTTTAGGTTTTCTCTAGTGTAAATACTCTCAAAAATGCCATGGTGCAGTTTAACTCATTATAAATAAAATTTGTTTACTTTCTATTTTGTGAGAATTTTCATGTTACATTGCGTCGATTATTGATAGAAAGGCTAAAATTCAGATTATTTAGGTTTATTTTCTGTTGAAAAAAAGTTGAACTCTATTATGTATGGAACATATTTAGTAAAATCCTAGCAAAGCAAACCAAAAAGAACGAGAAAAACCAAACAGCTAGAATAAATTCCTCACATGTTTGCATTTTCCTAACTCCATGCATCAAACATCGACGATTATTGGTTGCAACTTGTCTTTTTCCCTGCAACTACATTCGGTCTTATTCAACAGTGTCAGTACCTATTTAAGTCGCTTTCCCATAACAGTACTTTTCTTTCATTATAACACCATTTTCTTTTTCCCCATACATGAACAACGGACAATAAATTAACTGCACCCTCTCACTAACTTAAAAAAATTATTTCGAATTTTTCTATTACAAGTATCTTTAGCAGAATTTTTGTACAATATTTTTTATGACACAAGATATGATTTTTGTAAATTTGTAAAGTTACTATGATTGTCCATATATTTGGGAAATAAATTTTTCTGATAGGTGAGTGTTTTATTGAGAACATAGTCACCAAAGAAGTGGTCATGTAAGAAAACTTATAGATCACACTACATACAGTCACTGGTCTGCCAAAAACTATCACAACCAAAGCATGAAATGAACACCATAACTTACAAATTACAACTGATGAGACCAAGTAAAAAGTGTGTCCGGACACCTAATAACGTTATACCCGGAGAATACAAAATCGCGATGCTTACAACGAAGAAGGAAAGTACAATACAAAATAGAAGGAAAAAAAAAATCATCTGCAGAAGTCTTCTCATCATTAAACAACCTCCTGTTCCTTGTCTTCCGAATTTTCCAGGATAGAATCTGACCAAGAGAAATCCAAAACTGTCGTCCTAAATTTCCTGTAACAACCCCATTCCTAAAATATCATGCCTTGCTTTAATTTTCTACATTATATGCATACATGCAAAAGGGTCCAAAAGAAATGTATGCCTCCATCCAATGTGTATACAAAAGAATATGTATACTGCAAAAAAAGTCGTAGTTTCATATGAGATTTTTTGTGAGGACGTACATATACAACTTTATGCTAGGTTATTGTTGAAGGGTCCATTTTGTATCTATAAATACTCACCTGCCAGATCAAACCCACTTCCATTTTTTGCAACTCCACTATATTACATATTGCTTCTTCTTTAGCTTTAGACCCATCAAAGAACACAGAGAGATAAATAATTAAAGGAAAAAAAATCTTCTTTTTACAATCCTTCTTGGTTTCCATTGCAGATAACTTATATTCGGTAATTAGTCATAACTTCCATTGATAATTTGTAGGCACATACATATATAGGTTTCTTGTTTCAGTGTTCTTTGTCAAACTTGAGGGTTATATTAGAGGTGTAAGTTGATTATCATTTCGATATCAAAAAAGAAAAAATTTTGGTGATTTTTTGAGAAAAATTAGTGGGTTTGATTTGGTTGAGTACAGATAGCAACCACGGAGTTTCCAAATCAATAAGGGGAAAGCTCTTCCCAGAGGAAAATGGGAAGATGCAAAATAGAAATCAAAAGAATTGAAAACACAACAAATAGACAAGTCACCTTTTGCAAACGCCGCAATGGTTTGCTCAAGAAGGCCTATGAACTCTCCGTCCTTTGCGATGCTGAAGTTCCCCTCATCGTCTTCTCCACCCGCGGCCGCCTCTATTAGTATGCTAATCAAAGGTTTCATTCTTCTACCCTTTTTTTTTTCTTTACTTCAAATCAGATCTTCTGAACAATTTAGTTAAAACATACCATACCATACTATATATATATTAAGAAAGAAAAATATATATATATATATATATATATATATATGTATTTCTTTCTTTCTTAATTATGCTTTCTTGAAGTCTAATTTGTGGTGATTTCAACAAGATTTCGTGATTATAAATTGTTTTGTTAAGTAATTGAGAGTGAAAAGGCGTTTTGGGTTTCTTCTATCTTTTTTTTTTTTCAATTATGAGTTGGTGTAGATGTTATCTTTTTTCTGTAAGCTTGTGTCACTCCTCTCAGTTGTTGGTTGGATGTATAGGTAAGATCTCTGTTGGGAATAGAGATGTAAAGAAAGAGAAGTGGTGTTTTAGTAATAAGCATGACTGATCATGAGTGATATCTTTATGAAAGAAAGACTGATATATACTATAAAACTAGGGTTATATTAAAAGGAAGATATGAAATCACTCTTATAATTAACAATTTTAATTAGGGTTTCTTGAGCACAGTAATTAGGATGAAATCAACCTTTCAATCACTCTTCTATGTCAAATAATTATGATTTCAAGAAATGTGAAACTATGTTGAGTGTCATGATTATTGGTAATGGGTTCTCCCCTTTTTTTACTATTTTACCATTTTACCCTCAAGCTTAGGGTTTTCAAACCACAAAAAATATCAGTATATATGTTTTAATTAGACCATGAAATGTGCTAGACAGTTTTATCCAAGAATTCTCCTAGTTCATGGCCATTTTAATTAACCTCAATTTCTATAGGATTTGAATATGTATTTTTTTTGGTTAAGAGGGCTGATAATTCACACACTTAACCACTAATTATCTAGGGTTTTGGCAACAAGTTAAGAATCTATCTATGGTCATATCAGAATGATTTTTCTGTTTCTTATACATCTGAAGAAAGAAGTGGTGAGGTGTGCTGTGGTGTGGGAGTGTGATGATGTTTTCTTTGCTGCCTTTCTGTTTTAGTAATCTGTCTTTTCGCCATTCAGTTTCACACCTCATCTCCCAAATCGTGAAACTTAGTAATCTCTCTCTTTTTGTTTGTTTTTCTCTTTGGCTCTTACTTCCCTTTTGACCTTTTCTCACTGTTTTATATATGCAAATTTATTTATTACAAGGAAGAAACTGATTCAGAGAAGAGAAAATGAGTATGGGATATATAGCATGTGAAAGTGGGTGATGTGAGTAACCACTTTGGGAAGATCTCTGGTCACTCCATTTCTGTGTGCAGAATGGGAGAGAAAGAGAAAGTGAAGTGATTTGTTTCATATTTCAGGAAATATATATTAATGCTTCACTTTGCCCTTTTAGTTTTGGAGTTTCAAAAACCCTTAAATACATAATTGTTAAAGTTTCAGTATCGACAATCAACACCAGCCCACACCATATTTATATATATATATGTATATATATATATATATATAGCTTCCAATTTTTTTAAAGAGAAAGAACCATTTTATATTTTGTAAATATCTAATTTAAGTGAGCTATTTAAAATTCCCAAAAGACTAGACATAAAAAATTCATGAATAAGGTAATCGAAGATTTAATTAACCACTTATGTGCTAAATATTTGGGATTTGTTTGGTAACTAGTAGTATATAGTATATTGTGCAGATTTAATAATGATTAGTTGTAAATAAATAGCCAAAAATTAGAGTGATTATAATATGTTTTTTTATAAAATTAGTTATACAAATACAATGGAGTGTCAAAAATCTTTAGTGATATCTGTCACAGATAAGCAAGAGAGTCCTGCTAGTTAAGCGAGTGTGGTTGCGGAAGCAAGAGAAGATTTTTGCTTTATGGAATGCATTGGGATGTGGAAATAGAAACAAATGGCAGTGTCCCACTCAGAGTGTAATGTTGTTTCAGAGTTGAGAACTCATAGCAATTATTTTCCTTGAAGTCCAGTTCTTTCAAACCCAACTAGATTTCTAGGATTTTTCAACTGGGTAATTTGGTAAGTTAATACACATTGTGTAATGGTTAAGAGCACATGTCAATGAGTTGGAGAGACAAATAGCCGAAACCAATCATGTTCGATTGATCATGGCAGACACAACCAATCAGTAGCTCGATAAAATTAAGGTTAAAATTTGCTTCCAGTTATAATGTCTGAGCTTTGTTTTAGTGGAACACGTTGAATCTGCGGGTATTAACCACAATTTGTCGGTTTGCTCTTTCAAAAGCTGCAGTACTGTCGTTTTTCTTTTAGTTATGTAAAAATATTTTCTTTTGATCCGAGTATTTATTTTTTTTTTCTATTTAACGCTGGTTTAAACTTATGAATATAAATTTACATGTCATTTTGTCGTTTTTCTATTTTTTCCTACTTTTATTTTATTTTATGCATTTTAAAAGAAAATATGAAATCATAAATCTGTTGTGAGTGAGTATGATGTTTTATTAATTCTAATTGACTTACTCTAAATAGTCTTAGAATTTGGAGCTCATGGTTAGAAAAAATAAATTTCGCTCATGGGTAGGAAGATAAATTTTAGAACACACCGTTCAATTAATACTATCTAAGTAGCAAGTGTCAATGGTGCATGTAAATAAGATAAAAATGAATTGTAAAATTTACAAAAAATAAATTAAAATTTTCACTAAAATTCATAATCTATTTTATATCTTCTAAGTTAAAGTTGACTGAAATTCACATTTTGAAGCTACTCCTTCGACTAACCTATATCTAATAAATTAATTGATTCATGTATAAGGACATAAAGTCAAATTCTCAACTTAGATTGTACGTGAAGTTAGCGTAACCGAGTCAATGTAAGAAATTAACAAAGAAGATTTTTTACTCTATTTTTTTATTCTTTTTCTAATAGGAGATTGTTGGCAGCGTCATGCCCTCCCCTCTCTCTTAAGCCAAACTTGAGAATGTTAACCTATTGGGAAACCATGTTCAAATTCTCTCATAGAAGATACCCACCACACGAGTTAAAAGTAATTGTCACTCTTATTGGGAAGACGAGCCATCAGATGGTCTGGATTATTATCCATAAGAACCAGTTTATTAGGAACAACCTCTGGTTTATATAATTATTTTCACCAAGATTTAAACTCACATCCTTGTGCAATACAAGGACGCATTTCCAAGTTGGTCTACCACCCGACAGTCTATTATCTAATTCAGATTTTGAAAAATAAACGAACAGATTTGGAGACTTCATAACTTAGGTTTCAAGTGACTAGAGTAGCTTAGTTTAGTAAAATAATATTTGATTCCTTAAAAATTGAATTACAATCTTCAATTTCGCTACATCAAAATTTGTTGATTATCCATCTTTTTTGTTACTGGCAAATTTGCTGGCCAGATGATAAAATTCCCTCCCAGATGGCAGATAATAAGGCGACGATATATAACAGAAACAATGTCATTCACATGCAATGTGTTGTGAATCAGCTATATTTATGGATGTGATTATTTAAAATATTCTTGGGTTAGTACGATTATTCTATTATTGTGTTTAACCATTTTTGGCATAGAAATCTCTTTCATTTCCTTTCAAGTGCACTACACTGTAGTTGAATGATATTAAAGCACATCTACTGCTCGTTTGTCTACCACTATGTATCTTTACAGTTACATACAAGTTATTACCCTCTCATCTCCTTCCTTTTTCTTTTCTTTGCTTCCTTTTCTTTTCGAGTTATACGTAGCTATGTGAAGTAAATGGTTGGTTAAGAGGAGTCTACCTGGTGTGTTCATGTGTAATCTAATTGATAATACTAATAAAAACCTCACTTAAAGAAGTAGGAATATGATTGCTGAGACTTAACATTACTGCTGGTTTAATCAACAAAACAAGGTTATTTGTGAATTTGACATTGATATTCCTTGCTCTTAAATTATTCCTTTTTATTCTTCTCCTGTATGCATGTAGGGAAGAAGTAAGGCTACTTATTCTTCTTAATTGTGTAGTTATTTTTTTTTCTTTCTTTTCTTTAGAATGAGAGATAGCAAATTAATTTTGTGCTTTTGGTAGATGTTAATGGAGCATTTCTACATTGTGTAGTGTTAGGACAACAATTGAAAAATACAAAAAAGCAAGTGCGGATTCCACTCACCCACAATCTGTGTCTGAAGCTAACACTTAGGTAAGTTTATTATGAACATATTTGTAAAGTGTAGGATTTAATAGATAGTACATAATAATAAGTTTTGAATATTAAAAAGAAAGGCATATTTTGAAGTAGAAATATGCTTGAAACAAATTGTTGGAAAAAGCGGTATGCTTATGACAGGTGAACCGAACTTGGTGGGGAAGAATTTTCTTCCCTCCACCATTCTTTCTCCTTCTTTCTTCTATCTCTCTCTTTCTCTCCATCCATCTCCTTCCACCATGCTTCAGTAGCATGAAGAGGTCCCGATCTGTGTGACATCTAGGCTGCGAAATAGACGAGCACTACCGTCGCCAACCCGATTGTGGTTTGCTCGCGAGACCAACATCGAACCGATCCTGACCTTTGTCTTCCTTTGCTAGTTGGGTCAAGCTTCCGCAGGAATCGATGTAGGTAATACAAACCTACTTTATTATACTATTTGTCTGTTAAACCGGTAGTTAGATTCATTCAGTGGTATCATCCATGTCACTATGACACGTGGCACTATGGCCACGTGTCACACGTCACGATGACACATGTCATCCACGTCATCAGATTTTGTTCCATGAAATTCTTGTATGGACCAATACCTTTAACTAATATTGGTGATGAGAATCATAATCTTTTATGAAGTAAGCGAACCTTCATCACCTATGCACAATTATGCACAATTATTTTATTCTTTTTACAACCTCCACAATCCCAAAAAACTCGTGTTGGGAGTCGTGCAAATTCTTTCTTAATTTGTAATTTTTTCGATGCAACATGATTTTACCTCATTTGCATATTTGTAATAACTTACAAATAAAACGGGTATATACGCACTCGCGTATTCCGCAAATAATTGAAATTTCATTTCAATTATCTAAATGAGAATCATATTTGCATGTTTTTAAAATTAATTATTTTGAAAACTAATTTCTAAAATAATTCTTGGCAGAAAACACATTTTTCTCAATTTTTAAACCACTTTTAATATTCAAAAAATTTGAAAAAAATAATTTTGGAACTCAAAAAATTGTGAAAAATATATCAAAAATTCCAGAAAAATCTAAATTTTAATCCTGCCAAAAAATTTACAAAATTTGGAGGTCGAGACACGTGTCATACGCCGACAAGCGCCATATGCCCATCTCACGTGCGATCACACGCCGTGCGTGCAAGACACTCGCGACTTTCAGAATGCCGCCACGTCTCGCCGTAAGCTTAGTGCTATATGAGTTTAAAATTATATTAGGGATATTTCAGCATTATTCATGTGTTAATGCTGACCAATGTTAATGAATGTTTATTAACATTGAAATTGATTGTTTGGATATCATATTGGTTCAATAAATGATATTGATTTCATTTATTGTTTTTAGCTTATTGTTATGTTGATTTGTCTTAGTTTAATATGCAATATTTTATATGTTGAATATATTGTCCAATTATTGAATTTGTCTAACTAATTGATATGACCAATGATGTGCTCTAAATTTACATGTTAATCAAGCAAGAATGTATCTATTTTCATCCTTTACATCATTCTTTTGTTGTGAAATTCTTATAATATTTATGATGCTTGTAGGATGATTTAATTTGGAGAAAAATGAGTGAAAAAGAGTGCGAAGGAGAAGAAAAATGAAAAGGCTCCAAACAATTCCGTCAAAGCTCGAAGAAAACAAAGGAAATGTGCATGGAATGAGTGTCACGGCCGTGAGGTCCAAGTCAGTCCCATGGCCGTGACAAGTCAAGCAAGGTGGGGGAATGGCAGCAGAAAATTGTCACGGCCGTGAGGGAGGGGTGTCACGGCCTTGACCATGGACAGAAGCACCTCAGGGTCGTGGCCATTGTCACCTCATGGCCATGACCATGGACAGAAGCACGTCACGGCCGTGACACACAGCAACGGAAGAGCGAGAAATGACGGGAGAAACCAAATTTGAGGGGACCAAAGGCATATTCAGGAGGGCAATTTTGGAAGACATATACTAGGGTTTTGGGGGCATTGAGAAGCTTATAAATACCCTCGTACACTGCATTTTGGGCAACGTTGAACACCCACATAAACCATCAAGCATGAAGAGAGAGAGAAGACTGCATGAGGAGGAAGAAATGGGGCTCCTCGAAGAGACCCATGGTCTTAGAAAGGAGACCCTCCCTTTTTTGCTTTCCATTTCCTGATTTGAGTTGGGTCTTGTGGTTTTTGTTTTAAGGTTGACTTCTATTTTCATTTTTGTTGAACAATGGTAGATTAGGTTTTGTGTTTGGAATTTGAGTTGTAATTTTGATGAACAATTGCTTTATTTATGAAATGGTTTGTGGTTTATGGTCAATATTTGAAGTATGCTTTATAGATATTGTGCTTTAGGTTGTTTAGTTGAATGAATGCCCTTGGATTTGATTTAATGGCTTGTCTTAATTGACTATTGTTGAGCTTGATCACCTTGATAGTAGTTGTGATAAACCTAGTTGATGGATCGAGAGATGAAAACTAGGTGAGGTCCACAAGCATTAAACTTGCACGATTTAGGATAGAAATATTATAGGTGTGTGAGGTGTTCGATGAAAATCCCAAAAGGACTTAATAGGCCTAGTTGGGCTAGGTGAGGCCGAAATGACCCTCCTAGACAATTTTAGGTACGATTTGAGTACCTCGAGAGAGGCTTCAAGTTAGTCTAGTAGAGAGAACACTCAATCCATAAAAACTCATTTCATTGATTTGGCAATTAGGATTCTTTGTTTACTTCTCAACGTTCCAATGCTTTTGCTTATTTTCTTATTTTCGTTTTATGTTTTCAAAACCAAACCATTGACAACTTAATTCCATTATTTTATCTCTTTATTTGCTTTTCGATCATTAATTAATACGCGTTCCTTGAGGATTCGACACCCGAGGAATGCTTCGAGGGTTTTATTACTGTGACAATTCTCGTGCGCTTGCGAGACATCGATCAACTAACATGGATTCTCCTAAGTCAAGTGGACTTTAAAAGTGAATCCAAACAATCATTATTTACTATCTATAAAATTAAATAAAGTATAGTTAAATATTAAGATTGAGATGGTACATGTGCACTTAGTGTACATTTTGATTCAAAGCTTAATAAGAGGCTATGCTAATTTAATTTTGGTTGGATAGTAAATATACGTGTATTGCTATGACTTACTTTTGTGCAATTATGTCTTTTTGTTTGTCATATTATTTATGATATTCACTGCTTGTAAAGACAATTGATGCTGAGCCATACAAACACATATGTTGAGCTATGTTGAACTTGTATGGCAACAATCGTATATCATAGATTATGAAACCCTTTGAACTTGGCTAAGGATGAATTCAAGGAGTAGTATATCAGTCAATAAATTTATAGATCGTAATGTCTATAGACGTGGAAGTAAGAAAATTCCACTATGTCCATCATCTTGTAAGTACAAAGGATGATGAAATCACTTTGGCTGGTTTTTATAAGTATCAAGGTGCAATAATTTTGGAATTGCATTTAAGATAGTTGGAGTGACACTAACTAAGCTTGTGGTCTTTCGCATCAACACTGATACTTGTTACAAGTATCCTAATCATGTGAGTAAAGGTATAAGACCTATATGATTAGAGAGCTAATGATATTCGTCATAAATTGATCAAACACAAGGTCCAAAGTTTTTTTCCCACTTCTTTCCTACAAGTTAGGAGCCAATCGAGTTGCACCTAACCCATGCTAATCTCAAATGTGAGGAATTCGATAACGTGTTATTCTATTGGAGAAATTCCAATATAAAAGCAAGGAAAAAGGTTTAAGAATCTTAAGTTCTTAAGAAGTAGAGATTAGATATAATTTTTTGAGTAAATCATTAAACATGAACAATGCCAACATTTTGTGCATAAAATGTTCACTACCAAAGGCTCACAATATGTGAGACGATGCACCTTTGAGGGTATGTTGCTCAAACTCACGCAAGCGATAAAAGTTACCTTGTTCAATGTTCTCTATTTTATTTCATCGTTAGTAGATGGCTAATTCAAATTTAAGGATCCTCATAATGAAGTTATGACATAAATTTATTTAATACCAACGTACGTTATTTGGGACGAGGATGACCAATGTACGTTGTCTGACTATGACGTACGTTGAGGTGTGTTTTATTCGGAACCCGCAGCTACTTGAAGCATCACTACATACGTTAGGGGGTCACGAGGTACGTTGTGCATCACCACAACGTAAGTTGTCACTACACATGACGTACGTTGTCTGTGTTCAGCAGTGCTTAAAACAGGCCGAGACACTCCATTCTGTCACTTTTCTCTCAATTTCTCACTCAAAACTCTCTCAACTCGTTCGAATCTCTCCACATTGGTTTCCCAACATCCCTAGTCCACTTATGAGGTAAGATCAACTCCTTTCGTCCATTTAAACATAAATTTAAGCTTTAATTCTTTCATGGACATATTGGGCCGAAATCAATCTACGTTCTGATTTGTGATTATTTTGAGTTAGATGATGTTAGAATAAGTGTTAGGGGACTTG
>CAODLS010421607.1:0-35836 GCA_948243855.1 Flueggea neowawraea | reverse complement strand
TTTCTCCCCCTTTTTGAAACCAATTTGCACATTGTTTGAAATATTTTGCAAATATCATTTCTCCCCCTATTAAAAACAAAACAATATCAATAAAATATGAGAGGAGTTGAGAAAGTTAAAAAGATAGTACCAATGTTGGCTACTTTAATGATGTAGGATCTATGCTCCAAGGATGTTAAGCCTTATAGGATGGAGACCCGCTCTGATGCCACTTATTGGAGAATTTTTTCGGGGATGCCTTGGTTGAGTTTGGAGAGCGGAAGCAAGTTGAAGTGAAGAGAGAAAAAAAACACTGCAATTTATAGTGGTTCGACCAACCATGCCTACATTCAGTACCTAAGTCTCACCACTTAGGATTTCCACTTTAACAGTGATTGATTGCGGCTCAATCCAACAAAGCCAATACACGAGGTTGATTCAAGGCTCAACACCTCTAAGGCCTACAAGGTTGATTGCGGCTCATACCTCTAAAGCCTACCCAATGTTGATTTCAGCTCAAACCTCTAAAGCCATTACAATGTTGTTTTCCATAAGTTCATAACAAACCTTCCCCACTCTCAAAGTGTATAAAAAACTATTTACAAAAG
Organism: Flueggea neowawraea; assembly: GCA_948243855.1. Lineage (NCBI taxonomy): Eukaryota > Viridiplantae > Streptophyta > Magnoliopsida > Malpighiales > Phyllanthaceae > Flueggea > Flueggea neowawraea. The sequence continues at coordinate 35,249 of CAODLS010421607.1, read as the reverse complement.
ATTGAAAGCTCTATGCTAGGAGTACATGTGTTGATTGATGCTCTTGATCTTCTCTCTAGCTTGAATTTGGTGTTTTGGGGCTGATGGAATGATGAAAACGTTTGGGACTTGAAAGCATATGATCATCCACGTTTTTCTGCCCTTCCTTGATGTATTTATAGCTTTTCTAAGCCATTTAACCGTTGGTGTAGTGAAACTAGCCGTTGCAGACTTCTGGACCGTTCATAACGTACGTTGTACACATTCTACGTGCGTTGTCTGCAAATTCTTCCATGTCTACGTACGTTGACCTTCCCTCACATACGTTGATCATAGCCACATCTCCAAATGATGTACGTTATGTTTTTCTGACATACGTTGTATTGGCACTTCAGCATTCCGATGGCTTCTGTTTGCATTCAGCTCCCCGTCTACGTACGTTGTTCTTCACTGTGACATATATTGTAAATAGATAACGTACGTTGTGGCACTTCCAGTGGCTTGATTTGCGGTTCCGAGCTTTCCAACGTATTCCACTATAAGTCAAATATTTTGCACAGCATCAAAACAAAAAAGGAAATTAATGTTGATCATCCATGATCCAACAACTTGTACGAGATGGGCCGGACTTTTGGTTCGATTCGTCTTGTATGCCGGTCTTGGTCCAATATTGGGTAGTAACAATGAAGCTCTCATTATTTCGTCAATTGGAGTTTTTCCTACTTCACTGAGGTCTCTAAATATTAGGAATGGTATGGAAGCACAATTATTAGGGTCACTACAAATCCAAAATCACCTCTCACATCTTACTTCTTTGCTAATAAGAGATTGTTGTGAGTTGGAGTCATTCTCAAATACTGGACTACCCGTTCCCACCCTTTTGTCTTTTACACTGTGGAGCTGTGGGAAGTTGAGGTGCTGCCCAATAACATGCACGATCTATCCTCTCTTCAATATATACAATTATGTTACTGCCATGAGATAGAATCCTTTCCAGAAAGAGGTTTGCCCCCAGACCTAACTCAACTTGTGATAGCATATTGCGACAAATTGGAGAGACAACCATTGTCACAGTGGAGGCTCAACGCACTCACCTGTCTTCAACAACTCACAATTGTTGGAGCTATGGAAATGGTATCCTCATTTCCAGATGATTCACTACCACTTCCAACTTCGCTGACCTCTCTCAGGATCTGTGATCTCTGGAATCTAAAATCAATATCAAGCGGACTCCAAAGACTCACCTCTCTTCAAGTGCTACATCTTCTTTCTTGTCGTAACTCTGATCCCTGCCAAAGGAAGGCCTCCCACCCTCACTTGAAAGCATATGGTTTACCAATTGTCCACTTCTGACAAAACGATGCAGAAAATGGGAAGGAGATTATTGGCCCCTCGTTGCCCCTATCCCCCATGTCAATCTGAACTTTGGATGATTGGTGGATAATTCTGCACTGATATCTGATTCATATTACACCATTGATAAATTTAATTTTATTTTACTTTATGAACTGATATGTGATTGACATTGCGACTTGATTTGCCTTGTATTCAGTAGCGGTAGCCCAACCATTCTTGATGGTGAAAAGAAGATATTGATGCTGATTATATCACAAGTGATTTCACTTGAGTTCAGAAGAGCAACTCATCCCTTCCACCACTCGAGCGACTCCCTTTGCTGAAAGAATTGAGCATAAAAGGCATACCAGGGGTAAATCAAGTCGGAATGGAGTTGTATGGGGAAGTTTCTTCATTTTATGCTAAGAGGTTTGCTTAATCATTGGAAGATGTCCACTTTTGAAGAAAAGGGAAAGGGGATTATTGGCCTCCCATTTCTCAGATCCCATATTTTGAGTGTAAACACCGGAACTATAGGGAATGGCTGGTTATCTGAAAATGGTTGCATCGTGAACTCCCATTTTTGCTAACATGGGCAAGACTAAGGAGGTTAATTTGAGAGCTTATTTTTGTCATTCGTCTGCGTGGAATGTGACAGCGACAACAGTTGCGGATTTTGAAATTCTGAATATTTTTATTGAATTACTACTTTAGTTTTCACATGACTTCAAAAGTGGAAATAAATCAGCTCTCATTCTTTCATCCAATGGAGTTTTTCCTACATCACTAAGGTCTCTTTACATTAGAATTGGTATGGAAGCACAATTATTGGGATCACTGCAAATCCGAAATCACCTATGACATCTCACTTCTTTGCAAATATGGTATTGTTGGGACTTGAAGTCATTCCCAGATACTGGACCGGTGCGATGTTAACGGAAAATTCGAAAGGACCAATATCCCCTTTACTCGTGACTCCTCTAACAACCACCACTACCAGTAATACTTTCAACAAAGAAAGAAAGAAACTTTTAATAAAGCGGAGCATACTCATAAGACTGTAACTAATTAATCAAGCCAAATTTAAAAAAGACATCACAACATACATAAATGGATACAATAAGTAAACAATGTATGCTGCACAAACAAAGCATATCAATGACGAAGCAATAAGAACCAAGACATCAAGAAACATTGAGTGGCGTGTAGCAATTAATAGAATGCATAGTTATAATAGTAACAAAGTATAGGGAATAACAAAAAAAGGTTAGTTACAATAACCTATATTCTTGAATAAAGCTGTTCAAATCATGGGAAAGCAAACATTTTCAGTGTAAAATTGAAATCAATGACAAAAAGAATTGAAGGACAGAAGTGTTCAGAAAGTACCAGAAAAAAAGGAGGAAAACAAAATTGAACAACACAAACCAGCAAAACATTAGGAAATCGAAATGACACATTGCTAAGTTAGGGCAAAGCAACTTATAATGAGACCCAGCAAATAACATCCATGATTCATCATTTTGGACAGAATCACAAAGGAAAACAATAAGAGAATATAGGAAAATACTAATTAGTTGCACTATAATCATTAACCAAATCTAATCAACCTCCAACAAACAACAAACAAAATGCTTTGTGTTCCTCTACAAGGTAAGCAAGGGCCTTGAGCTCTTGTATTACATAATTCCCACAAAACAAAGACATTCTCAATCAAGAGGAGCATAATTGTAAGATTATAGCTTATTGATCAAAACAAATTTGAAGATCACAACATAGATAACTGGACAGAATAAGCAAACAACACACAGGAAAACAAAGCAAATCAGTGACAAAGAAATAAGAACCAAAGACATCAAGAAATCTCAAGCCTTTGTTTTTGGTAGATTGTGTAGCGGGTAACAATTGATAGATTGCATCGTTATAGCAGCAAAAGATATGGATAATAACAAGAGTTTTCAGAATTATAATAAGTTATATTGTTGAATTAAGCTGACCAAATAATCAGAATGCAAACATTTTCAGTGTAAAACTAAACTAACAACGACAGACAGATAAGATCCACGATTGAACAATACGAAGCTGCAAAACATTAGGACATCAAAATGACACATGCCAAGTTAAGGCAAAACAACTTAGAACAACAGAAACCCAGCAAATAGCATCTTTCATTCATCCTCATTCCATTTCGGAAGCGTGCAAAAGTACTACGGTTACTAATTACTCTATCAATACTTGAAAAGCTTAGTCATATAAACTAAAATAGCACCACCAGCAGATGAAAGAGTCAGTTGAAATAAAATGTGATACAAAACCTAGTCCTCTTTTTGTCTCATCCTGTGTCACTGAGTGAAGAATTGAATCAAAATACACCTAAGATAAGCAGGGATCTTGATGCGAATAAAAAGCATACTCATAACATAAGCAAGAACCACAGATGAAATTCCGGCAGTAGCATACGAGACCTTGACGCTCTTAGCCCGGTTCTTGTCGAGTGCCAGATCCAACAGAACAATGCCAACCCCACCAAGAACAAACATGAACCCAGACGACAAGCCCTCGATGATGTACTGCCCGTTGACGCGGCCAGGCATGAAAACGACCGGTCGGACGGAGCCAGTGACGGGATCTTGGGTGGAGCCAATGCCAGGAGGCTCTACGATGACGTCATAAACGAGGCCGGAGACGACCATGAAGTAGGTGAGGAGGAGGAGGGTGAAGACGGTCATGGGGGAGGGGAGGGTTAGGGTTGGGAGTTTGAGGCGGAGACGCGGCGGGCGGAGGATGGAGTAGGGGATGATTCGTAGGACGTGGAAGAGTGGGTCAATTGAGGCATGGGTTTGGTCTCCGGTTTGGGTGATTGATGATGAGAGAGTTTGGCTCTCTGATTTCGGTGCCATTTTTGCGATTTCGACGGATAGTTCTCTCTCTGATCTGATTTTACATCTATCTTGTCCAGTCCAGTAGTGTAACAGGAACGAAAGAATAAAGATAGTTTTGCTTATATTTCAGCCCTTTATGTTCATCATAATTAAAATTCCATCCCTTAATGTGTTATCCGTAAGCCCAAAAAATTTCAGTTCGCTCGATTTGGTTCAACCTGTTTGCCTTGTTGACTTATTCCTCCTTTTTTTTTTTTTTTTTTCAAAATCAAGATAAAACTTTATTAGTTCAAATCAAGATTGTCGCCACCCATCCCATAATAATTGTTCAGAAGATCAAACAAGCATGCAAGTAAATAAGTTTCCAAATAGAAGTCGTCACCCGTCTTTGTTGAGATGTGATTTGTCACTTATTACTTCAAAATTCTGGTCTGTACTTAAATAAAGTTTGATATTTTAATTACATGTAGAAAAGAAACCAACTTCATCCTTACGCTCATTCAAAGAACAATATTTTTAATTATGTGTTATCAATATTTTTCTTGATTGGAATTTTATTAAACAGAATAATTTTACAAAACATTTATTCAAATGGGGTCTTTGGGGGTTTTTTAGAAAATAAACTTAAATTTGGGGCAATATCTCAAGCACCTTTATACCCGTATTAGAATACAGATTGAAAACTCACATAGTTCGACCAAATAGTAGTGAAAAAACTGAATATCTTACTCGGAGAATTTAAATCCTGGCAAGATCATTTACAATTCATGGAAAAATCATTTTTTTTATACAATTTCTCTTGTCATGATTCAAAGATTTCTAGTAAAATATTTAATTCAAGGAGAGGATAAAAACAATAATTTTTTAATAATTTTTTTAATTTTTAATATCTGATCTTAACTAACAAATTAGATAAATCGGATTTGTTATTATAGCTATATGAGCTCGACCAACAAACGGGAGGGACTTAATTTATTATTTGTGATCTCTCGTGTTTCCCCGCGTATGGTTAATAAGCCAACCATCTAACTAGCAAGGCTTATCACTTTTTTTTAATATATATTTTTAGATTCTACTTATTTTAAGAGTAAATTTTTTAAATTTATTTTTCAAATTTTTTAAATTTATTTTTCATTATATCAACTATTGTATCTAAATTTAATGCTAATTGTAATTTTTTTTAAATTTAATCATCACTATTAAATTTAAATAAAATAAATAGTGAAAATGAAAAATAAATATAAAAATTTTACTTTTAAAATAAGTAAAATCTTGTTTATTTATATATATATATATATATATATATATATATATATATAATTGGTACACCTACTAACCGACTAGTGAGGCTTGTGGTATTTATGCATACTTTTTAATTAAGGAATTTTCCAACAAATGGGGGAAAATGTGGGAAAATCCGATAGTTATAGCAGTTAACAAGTCTACTAACGAACTAGTGAGACTTGCAGTATTATATATTTTACTCTCTCTTTGTTCTTTTTCCTCTTCTTCGTACTACTGTTATCATCGTTATCATTGTCATCATCATTATTATTGGGGATTTTCCAACCATCTGGATAAAATCCAGTGATTATCATTTGTCACACATAATAATTCTATACTTTAATTTTTCCAGTTTGCCGTATAATATTGGAGAGAAACGAATTTTAATTTAATCAAACCATCAAATTTAAGTTCAAAGTATTTATTTAATATGCAAAGAGGAATACGCGGTTCACCTACATTAGTATTCAACATTTCTTTCATACGATCAGGGTATATATATTACAGATTCACTTTCTCATAATTGTTGATTTATGTTTCCATAATTGATGATTTACAGTGTCATATTTCTAATTTACGGTTCAATTATTTCCAATTCACGCATTCTGTTTCCGTTATATTTACTTTATTTTTTTCCATTTAAACGACGTAGTTTTATGGTTGGTTTGTTGTTGATTTTTTGTTAGTTTGTTGTTACTTTTGTTGTGCGTTTATTGTTGATTTCTTGTTGAACAAATATACAATGAACTGATACTAAATAAGTTCTAAACAAATTTTAAATAAGTTATAAAATATGTAGAACTTATATATATTAAACAAATATACAATGAACACACATTAAACAATGTCTAAACAAGTTATAAAATATGTAGAACTTATATATATTAAACAAATATACAATAAACAGACATTGAACAAATTCTAAACAAGTCTTAAACAATTGTTAAACAAGCTTGAATCTCTTGCTACTAGAAGTAATGAGTGAAGAATGTGTTTGTGAATGGAACTCCCTTTCTTTATCCAAAGCTATGTCACAATCATTTTCAATATTTTGGTTGTAGCTCCAAGTGTTGGCTCTATGAACAACACTTATCTTCTTTATCCTCTCTTTCTTTGACTTATCTAAAGACACATATTTATCATTCAAACTTTCAAATAAAATCTTAGAATAAACAAAGGAAAACGTAAAATAAGGTTCACACATTATGTGAGGAACTCCTATCACAATACAATACCTTCAAATAAAATCCTAAAATAAACAAAGGAAAAAACCTCGATATTAATTATAACAATACAAACACGAACCCACTTATCTCTCTATTCTGCCTGTTAACATGCCTCTACAAAATCAACCGAACCACTTAGATCTTTCTCCAGCCTTCAAAATTTAATCTTCTTCATCAAATAAAAGGAAAGAGTAAATTGGGATTAGATAGAAATAAGAACGAAAGAAAGAGAAAATAAAAGAAAAGAGATCAAGATTAAGAAAGACCTAGTTTGATTTTATAAGAGATCTGGTTATCAAAGTATATTGGAAGCAAAATAATCAGAGATCGAGAGAGATCTGATTTGATTCTATGTTTGTTGTGATTGCTCTATTTTCTATGTTTTCCGTTTCTCCATGTATCTGTAATTTATATTAGTGGACGTACGCACTTTAATTTTTGATTTTTCTGTTTAAAATATTGAAAATGGATTACATTAATTCGTAATTTATAAATCTGGGTCATATATATATATATTTGACCCATATACAAATTTGATTTCTAGTATAGCCCATACCCATGTTTCTTTAAAAGCAACTTACAAATGAAACATACATGTACAATCCCAACATATAATTGACCAAACCAAATTAAAATTCCAGCAAGCTCGTGTCGGGAGTTCATGTGATCATGTCATTAAATCAAGCAAGCCCACAAATTAAATTAGCCCATGTCATCAAATAAAACCAAAATATGTAGGAAAAATAACACGTTTTAACAAAAATAAATACCGAATCTTACAAATATCATCTCAAGTTTTCAACTATAAAAAACGCTAGAAAAAATAAACACATCTTAAAACTTCATTTTCGCTAGAAATTGAGAAATTTTCAAGATACATTGATTTTTTTGTGAAAAAATGACTTCCAACGAGAAATCTACTTTTTTAAAAAATATATTATTAAAAATATCTAATTTTTTTAGAAAGTCTACAATAATATAGACAATTATACAAAATGGATTTCACCATTTTTTTTATAAAAAAATTGATTTAATGAATTTTTGGTTGATGGTTTTAAATTAAGTTAATTTATTGATGTACATAGGCGTATACACAGATTTCGTTCGTGTATACGATATTTGCAAACTTTAATTATTTAATGGTTGTTAATTTGGTGTACAGAAGTGTAAGTGTACAAAGGTGTACACAACCTGAAATTTAGGTGTTCAGATATGTTCAAAGGTGTACAAAAGGTATTATTTTACGAACTTAAATGACTAATTTACAAGTTCATTGAAAACTAAAGGACTTAAACATAAAAACACAGGCAGTCAGGGTTTGGTGCCGCTACCACCCACACTTTAATCAAGATCCATTGTTTGGCAAACCCTAGTCACGATGTCGATGCCGCCACTAATCTTCAATCCAAATCTGTCATTTGGAAAAACTGTGAAGAGATCCACTTGGAGAAGAGAAGAGAAGAGAAGAGAAATGTAATATCTTGCTCTTTCCGACAAGGTTCTGTAGATCTCCGATTTGATCTTGAGTTTTGGAATGTAAATTTGTTGTTTTTGGTGTTTCAAGGAGGATTACTCGAGTGAACGTTGAATGTCACTCGAGTGAGATGTGACATGACTTACTCGAGAAAGCCACTAGATTACTCAAGTAAATCATGAACCCAAAACGATCTGGAGAAAAAGGCTTACTCGAGTAAGATAAAGTGTTACTCGAGTAAGTGCATGTTGGAGCAGAAAGTCTATAAATACTCCTTACCTAACTCTTTCGGTTCTCACTTAACTTTCTCACTCTTAAACACTCCAAATATGTCCAGACTTCATTCCCATTGCTTCTCCTTGGTTTTACATCATCTCTGAGGTAAGATTAAGCTTTTAAACCTTGCATTTCTTCATTCTTTTTGCAAAATTATTCGTATTAGGATTTTGAATAAATGCTCATAGATTTGGATACATGATGTTTCTATTGGAATAATTGTTTGGGGTTGTTAGATAGTGTGATTTGCAGTTTAGAAATACCTAGAGTTGGCCTTAAATCATAAGAATTGATGATGTTTATAAATGAGCTAGATCAATTCAGTTTGGGTTGATTTTGGGTGATTTCGAGTTCTTTTGATGGATTGGACCCTAGATTATTGTTCAGGAGATTAATTAGAGTCAATGAGTGATTGGTTACAATTAATATCAGTTGAATCAAGAATTCATTGAGTTTTGGAAATTCTGGGAAATGGATTACTTGAGTAAACCTTTCGGTTACTCGAGCAAGCCTATGCATGGATTATTTTGGTAAGCCTTTCGGTTATTTGATAAGTCGTGTTTCTGAGGAACCAAAGATGCAATTTTTCATATTTTGCAATTTCTGAGAGTTGGATGACTAATTTCAAAATTTGGACTTATTTGAGGACTAGTTTGTAATTTTACGAGGTTTGAGGGACTAAAATGTTATTGTACAAAAGTTTAGAGACCAAATCGTAATTTTACATGGATTCCGATTTTTGGATTGAGAGTGTTAGATCTTTGACCAAACTGGGATTTTGGGCAATATTTGAGCATCTGAGTCTGCATTTGCATGTGCACGTATTTTGATACAACCATAGTACGAATATCACACCTTGCTTTGTTCCTAATATACTTTGTTTCTGATATCTTTGTTTTTGATATCTTTGTTTCACCTTCTTGTTCGTTCCAGCGTGATCAGTTGTCAGATAGTGGTGCCTGACTGCTATAGCTTGGACATCCAGGTGAGTGGATAGTAGTTTCAAACATATAAGTTGTGTCTTGAAACTGTATATGTTTTTGTTGTGTTCGACCTATATTTTGCAATTGGACTAATCTAAGGGTTGGCCCAATTAACAAATTGGTTATGTGATTTAATAATCATTGCTCTGTTTTTGAAAATTTCGATATATATTAGATTATATATCCTTTCTCTGTTGTGTTTCTGATATGCATACTTATGTTTTAGTACTATATTAATATGGTTTTGTTTTTGATATGAGACACATATCATACGGAGTACATAGCCTTTGGTATACCAATGCATTGATGAAGCCCTAGCTATCAAGGAGTGCGGGTAGCATACTGTCTTGGCCCGACGCATGATTTAATTTTGATTAGTCACGTAGACCATGTTTATTATACGCTTCGATTTGTGGCAGAGATCAAACCTGTTATATCATTTTTTTTGGTCTCATATCGCCAATATACTATGACTTTGTTTTTGATATTATAACTGCTACTACAAATATTTTCATGCGTGTTGTTTGCTTTGTCTACAAAAGTTTTCGAAATGTTTTCAAACCAGTTTTTGTGAGGCACATATGATACATTTTAGAGTGTCATTCCTCATTGAGTTCTTACCCTATTTTTTTTTTTGTGTTTATTTCTACCTCTGCTTACACGTCGACTTTTGGATTGGCAATCGTTCAACATCTCAGCTCCGTGAGGCGTTGGTATTATTGGTTAATGATGTCCTTTTGGTCGGATTTCTTCTTTTGTTTTAGAGCTCCGCACCGTGTATGTGTGTGTGTGTTTTGATATCAAACATTTTATTAAAATATTTTAGCAATCATCTGGGTCCTTACAGGCTGGTCATGGTCTGAAAATCAACCGTAATAAGAAGCTTGAAGAGGAGAGATAGAACGAGAGCAGAGATAGGAGAATGCAAAAGGCCGCGAAGGAGAGGATGTGAAGCTGAGACGAGAGAGGTGAGGAGAGAGAAAGAGTGAGCAATGGTGGACGAAGAGAGAAGAGAAATGAGGAGAGGGAGCAAGGAAGGCAGTGAGAGAGGAATGAAGCTGAGACGATAGAGTAGAGGCGTGAGGAGAGAGGAAAAGAGTAAGAGATAACCAGCCGTAAGAGAGAAAAAAGTGAGAAAATGAAGGAGAGAAATTTAGTTTTATCTGAGTAAATCTGACATTTCTGAGATTCAGTTTCAAAATTGTGGCATTTGCAAAAAAAACGTTTGAGCATAATTCTAGTTTAAAAATTTAAAAACATGTGGTCCTATTTGCTCAATTTCGTTTTGTAATTATGGCAACCTCAGTAATTAACTCAAATATGTAGCCACCAAAGCCTACGTGTATTACATTATTTCCAAACCCACCATAACATAGTAAAACAGTACAGATTCAAGAAACAAAGTAATCAAGACACTACACTATATTGTATATTAAACCCACAAAAGAATAGAAGGCACAAACCAAAGTCGAGAATTTAGTAACACAAAAGTTCTCAAACGACAGCTTTCATAAAGCCAGGTTCAAGCTGGCTTCATTTTTGCGGAAAACGTAAAACTGGTACTGGGTTGTCTTTCCAATCCAGTGCCAATTCAAGCAACCATTTTGGTGTTGTACTACAATGCCACGCCACATGTGGCGTGACACTGTAGTAGTGCTAAAACTTTTTTTTAATTTTTTTGTTTTGATCTTCTTCTTATTTTATTTTTATTTATTTATTTCATTCTAATTTAACTTATATTATTTTGTATATTTTATTTGTGATTTTTTTTGTATGTTTAAATTAATTAATTTGAATACAATGTTAATTGATGATTTAATTGATTTACATAATTGGACTATTTTGTATTGTTTTGTATATTTTATTTATAATTTTTTTATATTTTAACTAATTAATAATTTAATTAATTAACTTGAATAGAATGTTAATTGATTTTTTTTAGTTTTTGTATATTTTCTTTCCAATTGTTGTTATTTTATGTGCATTTTTATTAGTTAATCAATGTAATGTTTATTTGTTTGTGTTTTTTATTATTAATTTTAAATTTAAAATATATTATGATTAATTCTTACTTATTTTTAATTAAAAATATATTATTTTTAATTCTTAATTAAAAATAAATTTTGTCGTTCATTTTTGTTTAACAAATAATGAAAAAATTTAAGTTCGCATTTAGTTTTTGATAAAATAATAATAGAAAATGAAGTTAGAAGGAATATTCCAAGAATATTTATTTTTTTAGAGTTGGAAATTGAGTTGTGAATTGTAAAATTTTTTTACTGTAGATGCTATATTTTTAGAGTAAGTTGTAAGGCCATCTCCAACCCAAAACTCTATTTTATAATAATTTATCTTAAAAGTACAACACCTACATTAAAAATATCTCTGACCCACAAGTCTATTTCTAACTATTCTTTCAATATTCTTTCAAAGTCACATTTTCTACTATTATTTTTTTTTACAAACTAAACAAATACTTAATTCTTTCTTAATTATTTGTGAAACAAAATTAATTATATGGTTTGATAAAATAAGAATAAGATCAAAACAAAAAATATAAAAAAAATTAGTGCTGCCACGTCACATGTGGCATGGCATTGTAGCAAATTTGGAGACTTAACTTGAGAATGACGTTGGGTTGAAGAGCAAATCCAGTGGCCACTCTCTTGTTTTTTTGAAAAAACCCAGCTGAGTTGGACACTCTAAACTAGAGTGTTGAGTTAGAGATGACCTAACAAGCGTGTGGTCAAAGCACCACTAAAGGGTTTGTTTGGTTGGGTGTCAGATAGGAGGGACATACTACTTCTTGGAAAGTAGGTAAACTTCTTTTACTTTGTTGAACAAAGAAAGTTGAATTTTTTAGAAAATTAGGTGCTTGACTTCTTTTTGACATCAAAAAGTAACTTCCTGATGAGGGTTAAAAAGTTCAACTTCTTTAATAACCAACCAAGAAATAGAGTTACATGTTTGCTGATACATGTTCTCTAGTGCCACTGCCAGCAAACTGTTGCAACCAAACAAAGATCACCAGTGTAAAAAAAAAGAGAAAACCATAAATTGAAGAAATGCAGCTATAAAGGCTTCACGAGAGATACAAGGCTATCTTACCATATGCAATAGTCCAGCAAGATCCATCCGAATCTGCACACCTTCAACAGATATTTGTTTGAATAGTTGATATTATATTATTTAATGACTAGTTTATTTAATTTTTTATTGACTAAAAACAAATCTTGTTAAATCTAGAAAAACAAGTAAAAGTGATCGGTCTGTGGGTTGAATGAGCAGTTTGATTGTAAACTCAAGGAAAAATTCAGTTCAAAAAACAGAAACCAAGGAAAATGAAAAACCGGAGAGAAACCGCCAACTCGACGCCTAAAATTGGTTTGGTTTGTTTTGGTTCGGTTTCAAAAGGTTTGGTGGAGGGCTTCGACATTGCACTTTTTCAAATCGACCATATCGGTTTTGTCTGGCACAACCCTTCAAAACCAACCAATATTAAGCCCCTAACCGGAATTGTCCAATGTTTTGAATTTTGGGCAAGGAAAAGGGCATAGGTAGAGAAGTGAATGGAGAGTTAATTTCATCCATGGTACCTCAACTTTGTTAAATGTATCACTATAATACCTAAAGTTTGTTTCTTTCACTCATGGTACCTAAAGTTTGATTTTTTTTCACTCAACATACTAGAGGATTTTGACGCAGCAAACAAAGTCCACATGGATGGACACATCAGCTTCCCGCCAATACAACTCACAATTCCTGCCAAAACACAGTCAACCACCATTATCTCTAATAAAAAAATGTTTTAAAACCCTAAAATAGACAGTTCCCGGAATGAATGCAAAAAGACATATAGAACAAAAGTCAACAGGTGTTATACCAATGATGGAAAACCTCAGAATAATGACATCAAAAAATCAGTTTGGCAATTTCTTTTTTTGAAGTGAATCAGACTTATGTTATGCATGAGTCAACAAACCCAATGAAATCCACTCAGAACATGAAGAATTCCAACAATGAATCTCAAATAGATGAAAGGAATGACATTCACAACTATCCTTTCTTAGCCTCAACAAAACCCTGAACCCAATTACTAAATTCACTCTAAATCTCAGAACTTGCAATGTTCTCACTTCCTATGAACAAATGAGGGGAATAAAGACATAATCAGTAACGTGACATACCAATAAATCTCCCATCATTGCAACGAAATATAGCCTAAGAAGAAAAAGTAAATTGTGAAGAAGTGGAAACATGTGTTACCTCAACATGAACTGTGTTACCTCAACATGAACAAAACATTTATGAAAACGTAGTTGCTTCTAGGACAGCACAATTGTAAGAAAGATGCAAATAGTCTTTAAGACCACAAGGAATATATAGAACAAACCTTCTTGAAAAAATTTATCCAAACAATGGGCCAATGTCCTAGTCCACAATGCTCCGTGTCAATTCAATTGCAACCAAGCAACTCAAAAGAGCTTTCAAAAGAAAAATAATTGAAATGGATTTATGTACCGTGTCCCAGTTATCTCCCAAGCTCTCGATATAAGGCTTAACAATTCCAATCACATTTTCTGAACAGAACATTATATGAACATCATAACATCATTTTATGTCAAAAACACACTTAACAGACATCAAATTGATGGTTAAATGAATGAAAATATGAATCGAACACAGCTTTAAGCTCAAATCAGCAATAATTTCTGTAGATGCATAATCAGAAAAACACTAACCGAGGGTTTATCAACGAGAGCAATCTACCCCGCCTTTCTTCTGTAACGTCTTCAATTTTCTTCCTGAGCATTATCAGTTATTATTAAAACAAACACCACCAACATCTGAAACAATTAAAAAACACGATTATAATTGCGTTAATTAACGGAGTCAATATGAAGCCGGTTCACCATAGATATGAAGCCGAATTGTAAGAAGCCTGGTCCAGAGGAATCAGCTCCTTCGGAGGATCGAGAAATGTCACTACGTCCTGCTGGTCCAAGTAGGATTTCTTCCCGTTCGGTAGAATCTCGCACGGCTTGTCGTCCCATGCCAAAACACGATCGACGGCTCTGATTGCGCCATATGAGAAATGCAAGAGTCTCGGTGACTTCAATTTCTTTACACCTGAAAAGAGACATCATGAGAAAGTGACGGAATGAAACGACAGCGTTTTGAGGGAGCTAGAGAACCGAAGTGGAGGAGGGAGTGATTACCAGTGGAGAATGTGACGGAGACGCGTGGAGAGTGCTGGGGAGGGATGACGTGGAGTGGTGGAGGACGGTGGTTGGTGGTGGTTGACGTTATCTTCCAGCTGAGAGGGGTTTTTCGTTTAACGGTTTCTTCCCGCTCGGAAAGAGCACGAAGAAAGGGAGCTACTACAAAGGTGGCGGCTTGGAGAGTGGAGCTCTGCGTCGAGGAGAAGTAGAAGAAACGGGAGCCATAGTCTGAAAAAAATGGTTGTTCTGCTATGTCTTCGAGCTTTGCTTGTTTTGGTTTAAAGAGACAAATGAAACGACAACGTTTTGCCTTCCTTCCCGACTTGTGTTTTTTTTCTTAAAAGCTTTAATTTTTTGAAAATGCCAAGCGTGAATCTGACGTGGATCGTGATGTGTCAAGCCACATAGTTGTGTTTGCTGATTCACTTAGTTCTGGTGTATTGAGTGAAAAAATTAATCTTGAGAGATGTAAAAGTCGGTATTGTTATTTAACGAAGTTGTGGAAGTATCATGTATGATATTAACTAAGTCAGTGGATGTAAAAAGGATGGGAGCCAAGCGTTTGGTTACAAGTGAAATGGCAGTGAGAATTAGAGGAGTAGCATCAGTGTTTGCAGCGGCAGCACTCATCGCAGTCACATGGGGATGGGCATCAGCTGCTGATTCTTCCGAGGTCGCCTTTGTGAAGAAGACAATCTCCTCCCACCAAATCGTCATCTTCTCCAAGTCCTATTGCCCGTAAGTCTCTCTCTCCCTCACTCTCTCTAAAATAAACCGATTTGTTTCAATGTGTTTCCATTTTTGGACTTATTCGTATCTCTCCATAATCCTTACCCTGCCTTTTCTTTTTCCCATCTGGATTTATTTCATGAAAAGTAACTATCGTTTTATTATATGATTATTCGCTGTGTGAATGAGCTTTGGGTTTGGATACAATGTTCTTTCAAGTAATTACATTCTAGCAAGGTGGGATTGGACATGTTTTGACAACAACATTTTCTGTTCAATCTCTTGGCAACTTGGCGTTTCTGCTAATCTTTTCATCATATAATGGGTTAACTTCCTCACTTTCCCCTTCTGCTCATGGAAACCAAGTAGATTAGACACTTGAGATGTGGGGATGATTTGAAATTCATTTGGTTGCATAGAAATAATGCAACGCGATCCAAAGAAACAGCAAAAATTTTACTGTTGCTTTTTTTTTTTCAATTGTTGGTGACAAAGTACCTATAAGGCCTGAGCCGGGAGATACGTCCAAGCTAATGTTATTTATTTGGCTAAGAAATTGATGTTGGAATTCTTTAAGATGTTCTGATACTTTTTTGGCAACGAAGATGCTTTAGATAGTGTGAGTCAAAGGAATGTAATTCAGTATTAACACTAAAATCCACTATTGGAGGTATTTTAGCTATAATCATGGTGAATTAATGTTAAAACCTACAACTATGTTTGGGACGCTTGATGGTTAAGGTTTGGAATGAGGAAGAAGAACGGATTTCGATAGGAGTATATTTGGTGGCATTTTAAGCTTGGAGTCTACTTTTTATAAGCATCATGCCTTAAATTAGGATTGCTTGCACAAACACAAGAGAAACTGGTTGTGTTTATAACACAGTTGTCAAAGGCGCCCCTGGGTGCTTGAGCCCCTAGTTGCAACTTTTGTATGAGAGGCATTTTAGGATTCTCTTGTTGGCACTTCTATTATGTGTTAGAGTTTTTATGGGTGCCTTAATTTTAACCATCAGATCTTGCCTACAATAAAACCATCAGATCTTTCGTTGAAAGAGATCATTGAACTATTTTTGGCCTTCCATTTGTAGCACTCCATAAAGAATTTAAATCTTTAGTGTCTCTATTTGAAGAATAATCTAGGAAAAAACTAAATAACTAAATAATATCTTGAATTATGAAGTAAATCAGCAATTTTTAGCATGTCTACCCGAGTAATAATGTGATTAGTATCTTATAAGCGTACCTGAAATTAATATCTAAAAGACTCAAAATTGTGGCTGGAAAGAGTTCAAATCTTCCTACCAGCTGGAAATGAAACAGAATTAGATGTTGACGTTTAGTTTAAACAAACTAAATAACTTACTGATTTTTCCACCTCAATGGAAATGAAACAGAATTAGATCTTGACGTCTAGTTCAAACAAACTAAATAACTTTATTAGCTGTTAATACGTAGGCTTTTTCTAATAAAATTCACATTATTTGCTGTGTGCCACATCAAATTTTGATATATTGACCCAAGGTAAAGATCTTTGTATGAAGAGAAAAAATAGCAGTATAAAGGGACAAAAAAAACCCTCTTTCGATATGTTGAATAACAAATTTATTAAGGCAGCTCATTGAGAATTACGCCTATCAACTAACTACCACAAACAGGGGCATTTGACAATTACATTAGGCGTAAGATAAGTGCAAAGTTTCTGCAACCTTACGGGATTTTCCTTTTCATCATGTTATTATGCTTTGCACTTCTATTATCATTTTCATATTATCAATCGTATGGAGTAGAGTAGGTGATTTTTCTTGATTGGATTTTGTAGTTATATCCTACCATTAATGAAGGATAATTAGTTTGACAGTTATTGTAATATGAATGATTATACTATCATGTCATTCGGATATATATTTATGTTAAGGAAAATATGTTTCATAAAATTGATTTCATTGTCTCATTTATTATGCAGCAATTGCCAAGCAAACCATCAAATTCTTCTAAGAATTGAGATTCATGTTTATAAGATGACAAAGGGCCATTTGTTCCTGGAAATATGCCTAAAAGAATGAAGTTTTTTTTTTCTTGTCCCACTTGGAGCCATGAATTGTCTGCTAAGAAAATTCCCTTAGTTGTTGAAATCTTCACTCAAGACAAGCTTTTACCTCACTTGGAAATTGAAAGAGTAGTAAGTTCATTTATTTTGTGACGATTTATATAGACTGTTAGCACAATCGTTTGATGAGTATAAATTTTATTTTTTGAACCCATGCTGATAAATTTGCATGATCGAAAAATAATTTTATTGGCCATCCTTCTTGATGTATTTGTTTACTGTATTTGCTCATACAAAAGAAGCTTTCAGATTTTTCTGTGCATAAAGTCATGATTAAGTACAGATAATTGTTATGCCTTTGGTATCACCTTTATTGTTGCTGTTGAAAAGTTAGAGAATTTTTTTTTCATTCTAAGCGTTTGATTTACTTGGGGAAATTACTATATTCGGGATTTGCAATGAAGCCTATCAGTCCTACCCATTGACATTATTCCCCAGCTTATTATTGTGTTGCAAAATAAGGAGGCAAAGAAGTGATCATAAATCTGAGAGAAAAGTTAGTGAACTGTTTTTTCAGTCTTTTTCATTGGCTCATTTCCTTTTTAAATGTGTTTTATCCTTAGAAAAAAATGACATTTACCTTATGTACCCCTTTTTTCTTTCATTATATTGTTGAAACAACTAATATGCTCTTTTCATTTACCAGCAGCCTTGTTCTTCTAATTCTAAAACTCTCTAAATACACCTCATAATTTAAGGGTGTTAAGGAAAATGAGAAACAAAGGCATTGAGGCCTCTTTCCAATGGACTTCAATGCAGTGCAAGGAAGGCATCTCCAGCTACAAATAAAACTGAATAAATCAGTGCCCACCCAAAATAAATTAAAAGAACCTCAAGAAATCTACTTTGGAACTAGATGCTGAGAAGTTGGCTATTTTAGTTAGCCAACCTTTTAGGCCTTCAAAGTGGAATGGCTTAATTTAACAAAAAATTGAATAAAGTTGAGCAAACTGGTCCACTATAATAGCGGTAAATTTACCTCCAAAATACTCATTATCTATCCCTCTATTTTGTGTGTGTTTGTTACACATCGCTGGCACCCCCACCACCAACAATCTTTCACTTTCTCTTTGTCTGCAAACTCGAGCAGGATTTCTCCCCTTATCTCATTTCACATCCTGATGGGCCCACTCTCTCTGCACATGCCCCTGACCCACTGTCAACCTCTTGGTGCTGACTGCCAAATTGCAGGTTTATGTGGTTAGTGAGGGAGGAGAATGCAAGGTTCTGACTGGATAGGTTGTAAGTTTTGAATGTGAAATTGTGTGAATAGCTTTGATTTTGTCTCCTCTGAAAAGGATCCATAATCCTTCAAGTTGGAGTTAATAGTCATAGTACATGCCATCCATTTTTGACACCATTTACCTATACATGCCTAATCAGTGGTGGTTTCAGGTGGTTGGACAATTATTTTATTTTTGGATGAGAATTTATTTAGCATTTTTAGCTTACTTTCAGTTTGTGAATAACCAAACATTATTGTCTAGAATTCGATATGTTTTATTGAAATTACTGGGGAGAAATATATGAGGTACAAACAAGGGAGCTCACTTCATAAAAGTATTTGCTTTTCCAATTTGAAGTGGACTCTTTTTATGAAGCACTTTATATTTCTTTTGCAGTTTTTCTTCTTTCCCAGATTATGAAATACATCAAATTTATTTCCTTTGGGTCTTCTTTGTCTTCGTCTTTGTGTGAGTTATATAGAGGGAAATTGATTCAAGGATGATGGCTGGCAGGTTTTATATGCTTTACCTTATCCATCCTAATCATTACATGCATGTTCCAGAATCCTCAGATTAAGAATTAGATGTTCTCTATTTTATTGCAAAACAAATGGAATCTTGTTAGCTATTTGAAAGAGTCATTTTCACTTGAGGGAACAGAAACTTCTACAGTTGCAATGCAAAGTGTGCATTTTCTCCAGATATGGGATGAATATGTTATTGTCAATGTGATTGGTTTCATTTGATTTATTATGATTGGATTCTGGGGTGAATTGATTTATGCTCCAGGCTTGTAATCTCAGTTGAGCATGCAGTTGAAAATATTTAATTATATGGAGACTAACATGCATTTTCTCATAAAATTTTTAGGTGGTTGTTTTTTCCCTTCTCAATCGTTTTCAATTGACTAAGACATTCTTTGTTCTGCAGGTATTGTAGGAGGGCTAAAGCTGTTTTCAAGGAGTTGAACAAGGTACCGCATGTTGTGGAGCTTGATCAGAGAGGTTTGTTCAAGAAACCCTTCCAATCTTTTTCATGGAAAAGATTTATGAACTCGTGGGTAAAGCAACAAAAAAACTAATTAGAGCTAAGTTGAAAAACAGAAGGGGGCAGGGTGGTTACCTAGCTAGATAGCAGCAGAGATTAGTTCTCCATGTAGGGGTCAGCATTCAGTCGGTTCTGTTGAAACCAAATTCACCGAACATACATAAAGAAGTTAACTGACCAATTGAACTGAACTGAGCTGAGCTGATTAAACCTATTGGCTCAGTCAATCTATATGGCTTTTGGGAAAAAATGAAAATAAAAACTCACTTGATGTCCAAGTCCCGTGTCCTAACCCTCACTTGCTCGACCTCCCAGAAACAACCCATATCCAAACACTTTGTAGCGCAGCGCGCACGCGCGCACACACATCCCTGGCACAGCAAAAGTTTGCCATGTAATCAGAGCTTCCTATCTATATACAGTTGGGCTTGAGCCACATTAAAAATCTTTCTCCATATGTTGTAGTGTTTCAGCATGAGGCGGCATTGGCCATATGTTCCTCTTCCATTGTAAATGGCTTACTATTGAATCCACACTTAAAATGTCGAAAAAGACACTGGGTAGGAACTTCATTGTTCTGTTTATAGTATAATGTATGATTGGAAGGATGGGTTGCATTATTGATACAAGTCAGATCCTAGTTAGCATTTCTAGTCCTAGTCAGCAGTCAGTTATGCATTCTGTTGCACGTGATGTCAAGTGACGTCACATTCTGTTATTTCCCGCCGAAATCAGTTGAGAAGCGATTCATTCTGTCTATAAATACAGCTTTGTACTCCTCTTTCACTAAGCTGATGAAATCATTCTTACTCTTCTCCAATTTCTGGTTTGTCGAGAATTATAGTAGAAGATAAACGATTAAAAGTGGGAGCTTAATTTGACATCCCACCTGAGTGTGCATCTATATGTTCTGAAGGTAAAAGAATGTTTGATGTCTGATACAGATGATGGGCATGACATTCAGGACGCACTGAGAGAAATTGTTGGGCGGCGTACAGTACCTCAGGTATTCATAGATGGAAAGCACATTGGTGGTTCAGATGGTAAGCTTCTATGTATTGATCGTTTGTCTTTACATGTGTGCCTACACTCTGAGGGTCTAATCGTTTAATGGGTTGCAGATACTGTTGAAGCATATGAAAATGGTGAGTTGAGTAAGCTTCTAGGCATTCCTGTGCAGGACGTGGATGATGATCTTTAAAGATATTACTCATTTTGTTGTTAGAAGAACTTGCGCATGCATTGCCATCGCTTCAAATGCAAGATGAAAAGCATTCTGCTTCGTATTTGAATTTTGTAAGCAACTGATCTGAACTGCATTAGTTTGTATTACTATTATCATGTTACTTATAAGTAAAACTTACCAGGATTTAACTTATCAGTAAACTTCGATCGCTCAACACCACTTGCAACATCGTTTGCTCTCTTTTTCTACTACACCAAATTGAAACAATTGATCCAAACCCTGATATTATACCAAAAAGAAATCAATTTTTTTGTGAATTCAAAAGAAAATAGCCAGTTTTCAATTTATTTGGGATTCAAGTTAGAGGGAAAAAAAACAAATAAAAAAGATTATTGTATGATTAGTCTGAATATTCTTTTTTTATTCAAATGATTAAATTGAATTTCGACTGCTCTTAAAATGCAACTAATTTAATAGTTAAAATTATTAGAACTCATTAGTTTGCATTTTGCAACGAAGAAGAATTCTTTTATGGGATGGTTTTATCCGAGGAAGAGCAGTATATAGTGGCAATTTCTAAGGTGACTCTGATTTACCGTATTTAATTTGTGCTAAAATTATTTTGGGCCATTAATTTAGTTAAACAAATAAGAGTCATTGGATCTATAATGTGCAAAAATGAGATTGGTCACATGCTATTACAATTAAAAGCAAGAAAATTTTGGACCATTGATTTGATTTTGTTAAACAATAACAACTATTGAATCTTCAAAGTGCGAAAATGAGATTGACTACATTAAATTATTTTTATAAGACAATTTTAATATATGAAAAATAGTAGAAAATTCGCATAACTCATTTGTTTATATTTATATTTATTTATACATAAATTATATTGTTGATAAAAAAATTTATTTACACAAATAGATAATTTGTACTTATCTTTGTGAAAATTTGTGCAAAAATACAATCTAGTATGACAATGACCGAATTCATCATTTCTAAGCAAATGATAATTTAATTTTATTTATATAAATTAACTATTTATTTTAATTGAGTAAGTGGAAATATTAATGACCAAAATTAAATAGAAAGTCAAATTGTATAACTACTTGAAAGTTTTACGGTATATGAGAAAATTCAACATGATGTATAAAAATTTGTAAAGAAAACATTGATTAAAGAAAAAAAATTGAAGATTAAAGAAAGGGCAAAGGGTGAACCAATAATTTCGAGGCATGTAATTATGTAGTAAATATATTGTGTGTTGTATTTTCAATAATGTTATTTTTTAGACAGATAGTGACATAATTACGAGATCTAATAACAAATTATGTATGAAAAATGACATGTATATAAAATAATAAATAATGAAAATATATGTCACTTAATTGCAATTTTTTGCATTTTTTAGTACTTATATGTCATTTTCAAATTTTTTCTTTTTACTAAGTAAAATAACACAATTGAAGGAATAAATCACATTTTTAGGACGAATCATGACATATTCAGAAAGTGATAAAAAAAAATTCATTTGTAACTTTTTCCAATGTTTTTGTGATTTTTTGGTTATTTTATATCACTTTCTAATAATGTTACTTTTTAGACAGTAAGTGACATTGTCACGACCCATTTTCGGACCATGATCGGCGTACGAGGTGAAACGTCTAAGCGAGCCAGCACATCTTTTACAAACCTCAGAGATACAGACTTAATACTACCCAAATCATTTATTAAATATTTTAATAAACATGTTAAATAAAATATTCATTTTATAGTTAAAATGAAATATATAAATATCAAAATAATTGTAATAACATTTTAAAATAAATAATGTTATAAAAAATATTCAAATACAATCATAACCCAAATATACACAGTATGGAGTATTTAATCAAAACATATAAGTTAGGGCCCGATCAAAAGGGAGACCACTATCTGATGGAATCCCTCACTAAGTATCTAGATGCCAAAGAGTCACCTGAAAGATAGTAATGAAAATAAACAAAGAAAAGAAAAGGGGTAAGAACCTAGTGAGGGATAACACTCCAGAATGCCTTATACGTGTCTCACAAAGACTATTTTGAAAACAGTTTTAAAATATCACATACAGGTATAAATAGGTATATATATGTACACACACACATACCATATAATAATATCTTTTCGAAAAAAAACTTTCGAAATTGTTCGCAAACAAAACAACTACCATGCACGTAAGCATATTAAAATCATTTTAGTTTCAAATCAGAGTATCATAGTCAAAACATGTATCGTAGATAAGGGACTAAAGCAAACGTGATGTGGACTCTGCCACTAATCACAGAGTGTTGTGGACCTACCACTAATAAATATAGTGATGAGGACTCTGCTGCTAATCAATATCAAATTATGTGCTAAATCAGAACACATAGCTACCGACATCCCTAGTAGCTGAAATTTCTCAAAACATTAGTATATCAAAGGCTACGAACCATATAACACATGTGTCCCCATATCAAAAAATCAAATCATACTATTATATAATATAAAAGCAAAGGTACACAAATCAGCATCGAAATCAGAGAGAATATATATATATATATATATATATATATAGTTCAAAACAGAGAACTAATTATTAAATCACATAATCAATTTATTAATTTAGTCAATCCTCAAATTAATCCATTTTTAAAATTATGTTCAGCATAGCAAAAACAATAATAGAAGTTTCGAGACATAGCCTATGTGTCTGATACTATTATCTACTCACTGGACGCCGAGCAAATAATCCAGATCTCGTTCCACTGGTGAATTACTGATCTCCTCAGAAACCAAATAGAACTGGAATAGACATATTAAAATAAAAAAAAAATCAATATGATACTATGACTGTACTGAAATGTGACTCAAACGCTTAAACAAACTTCGAAAATTTATTTCGGGCCAAAGTCTAACATAATGATTCAAAAATATGAATCGATGTAAAATTACACTCTAGTCTCAGGACTTTGAAAAATTACCAGCTAATCCCCAAAAAATTCCAAATTTAATACTAAGTCCATAGTAGTTCAATGATCACTAGTTAATCCTCAAAATCCCAAAGATATATAATTTAACCCTCTAAATATACTAAATATCATTTAGTCCCTACAATGTCTAATATCACTTTTAGTCCTCCAATGACAAATTATCCAAATGGTCTAACTTTCAATTCAACTGATAGAAATCAAATCCAAACACCCACATTGGTCAATCTCAACCTCCTAAACATGAATCCATAATTCTTTTCAAGAATCAAACTCAAAATCGCCAAGAAATTTCAAATAGAAATTCGGATTTCTCTGAACTCTAGAACAAACAACTTCAAATCTTCAAACCCACAAAGATACATGTTAATCTAAGTCCCTCCTACCTAGATATATCAAGAACAACTTTAGATTTAGCAAGGAAATCATCAAAATCCGAAACCCTGGCTCGAGAACATACCCATTTCGTGCAAACTCAAAACCCTCCAAAATCGAAGTTAGATCCTTGCATTTCGGACCTCTACCAACCGTAATCAATCAATATTCAACTTCAATTTCAATAGAAATCAACAGATCTGAACTCAACATCAAATTCGGCCAAAACCCTAAATGCACCATTCATGAACAAAAATAATGAAAAGAAGAGATTAATGATGAGTTTTTACCTTAAGCTTCGAAGTGGAAACAATGAAGAGCCAAAAGAAACGAAGAGAGATGGATTTGAGAGAGTTTGGGTGAGTTTTGGTGTGAAAATGACGAACCAAGGTTGGGGAAGGGGTATTTATAGACCCACACATCGAAACGCAGCGTTTCAAACAATTTCAACACAGAAACAACCATTTACGTGTGTTGCATTAAGTCTTACACTCGTAGAGGCAGTCTTACATACGTAGGTATGTGTATAACATGCGTAGACGTGCATTCTAGCAACCCAAAAGATTCAGAACCAATATCAACGTACGTAGCATTTCTCTAATGCACGTAAAAGAACATCTATTTGTGTAACATGCTTCCCACGTGCGTAGACGAGACTTTTCAACTCTTAACCGATTTTTCTTGATGATTTATGTGCTTAGCAACCCTTCAATGCATGTAGAAGACCCCCTGGATGCATTTCATGCGAAATTTCTCACTTATAACATGTCTCTAACTTAGAAACACAAACTCCAACACTTCTGGAACAATTCTAACTCTCCAAACTTGTCATTCATCATCGTTGGACAATCTTAATCATCATGACATCATTTTGAACATCGAGATTCAAATTGATGTCGAAGAAAGTTCGTTCGAAATTGAACGAGGTTCAACAAAAGACCTTGTCGGAATTGAACGGATTGCTACAAAAGTCAGGTCAAAATGAATGGGGTATTACAGACATAAATATGAGAATGAGTGACAAATTGTGTACAAAAAGTGACATGACAAATAATGAAAATATATGTCACTTAATTGCAAGTTTTCATTTTTTTTTAGTACTTTTATGTCATTTGTAAATTTGTTATTTTTCTTCTGTAAAGTAACACAATTAAAAGAACAAATCACATTTCTAGGACGGATAATGATATCTTCATAAAGTGATAAACAAAATTCTATTTGTAACTTTTTTTAATATTTTTGTGATTTTTGGTTGCGTTATCTTATTTATTCATAATGTTATTTTTTTGGGAGAATAACATAATTGTGAGAATGGATGACAAATTATGTACGAAAAGTGACATGCATATAAAATGACAAATAATGAAAATATATATCACTTAATTGCAATTTTTTGTGTTTTTATAGTATTTTTATATGATTTATAAATTTTGTTATTTTTCTTCATTAAACTAACATATTGTTAGTAAAGAATGACATTTTTAAGAGGAATAATGACATATTCATAAAATGACAAAAAAAAACTTCCATTTAACTTGTTTCAATATTTTTGTGATTTTTTGGTTACTTTATGTTATTTTATCATCACGTTACTTTATAGACAAATAGTGACATAATTATGAGAACAAATGACAAATTATATACAAAAAAATGACATATATATTAAATAACAAATAATTTAAATTAATGTCACTTAATTGCAAGCTTTTGTATTTTTATAGTACTTTTATGTGATTTACAAATTTTAAATTTTTCTTAAATAAACTAACATAAGGTTACAAACAAATGACATATTTTAGACTAATAGTGACATATTCAAAAAGTGACAAAAAAACTTCCATTTGTAATTTTTTTGAATGTTTTTGTTATTGTTTGGTTACTTTATGTTATTTTATAAAGTAACATAATATTAAGAATGAATGATATATTTATGACAAAAAGTGATATAAATATAAAATGACAAATAATAAAAAAATACATAACTTATTTACAATTTTTTTTTGTGTTTTTTTAGTAATTTTATGTGATTCAAAATTTTTGTTTTTTTCTTCAATAAAGTAACATATTGTTAGAAACAAATTGCATATTGTGTATAAAAAGTGACATATTTACAAAATGACAAATAATGAAAGAAATATGTAACTTATTTACAACTTTGTATGTTTTTATAATACCTTTATGTGATTTAAAAATTTTATGATTTTTCTTCAATGAAGTAATATATTGTTAGAAACGA
Source organism: Flueggea neowawraea (assembly GCA_948243855.1). NCBI lineage: Eukaryota > Viridiplantae > Streptophyta > Magnoliopsida > Malpighiales > Phyllanthaceae > Flueggea > Flueggea neowawraea. The sequence continues at coordinate 8,668 of CAODLS010421607.1, read as the reverse complement.
ATGACATATTATATATGAAAAGTGATATATTTATAAAATGAAAAATAATGAAAAAATGTGTAACTTAATTACAATATTTTGTGTTTTTATAGCACATATATGTGATTTATAAATTTGTTACTTTTCTTTATTAAAGTAACATAATTTAGAAAACGAATGACATTTTTAGTACGAATATTTATCAAGTGATATATTACTTCTATTTGTTACTTATTTTAAATTTTTTGCAGCTTAGATAATTTTTTACTTTAAGGAAATATTAAAGATATAATGTCACATTTTATTTTTAAAAGGAAACGTTTAATCTATAACTAATATCCTGGTTTCATCAATTGACATTATTGACAAACTCGATTTTTCAATAATTTTGATTTTCCAACAATTTTCATGATGGCAATGAAAATTATATGAATGATACATATTTAAAAATTGTCCAATTAGTGACAATTACTTGTTCATTCATCAACAGTTCAAATTTATTACTTGTTTCACTTTGATCATTAAGATATCATGTCAGTTCTTGTATTTAACTAAGAACATTAGATGATTTTTTTTTTACTTTAAGGAATCACTTAGTTGAATTCATTACTCAAACTTATACCTAATAGATTTGGGTTTCATCCATTAATGTCATTAGCGAACTTGATTTTTCAACAACTTTGATTTTTTTTTATATTTTGATCATTGCAATAAAATTTGAATGAATGATACATAATTAAAAATGTCAAAATTAACTTAATTTTTCTTTAGTCAAAGACTTAACTTAATTCATTTCAATTTGTTAAAAAATGAACTAGATTTGACTTAAAAATTAATGATTATTGCAATGAAATTCAAATGAATGATAAATAATTAAAAATATCCAAGCAATTTCTTGTGTTTTAAACGCTTACATAATTTAAATTTTTTATATTGTTTTCAAATATTATGTTTTAATATACCCAATTTACAATTCAATAATAATTTGAATTTGGTTTTACAAATTGATATAAAATGCAAACAAATTAAAACTAAAATTAAATTTGTTAAAATTTTAATAAATTTTGAATTTTATTAAAATAACTATTTATAATTTTTTACCATTTAATAATATAATTATCTAAATTTGTTCATTCACCAATACTCCAAATTATCTCTAACACTTACTTGTTCCTTTGTTAACTCGTTTAAAAATAAATCAAAATTAAAAATGCACCATTTAACCAAAAAATGAGATTTTGTTATTAATATGAATTCAATGTATAAAATCAATAAATAGAAGTACAAAAAAATCATCAATGTTTTCAAAATTCAATAAATAGATAATTCATTTCTCTTGTATCACCTTCTAAATAAACGAACCAAATCAATTCTCGAGTTTCATCTAAAAATATCCCAAAATTATTAATACAAGCAATGACAATAAAAACTTAAATGGTAGAATTTCTCCACCAGTCCACGAAACTCCTGCCAGATAAAATTTTACCAAAATGTAAGGATAGTTGCACGACCAAATTCTCTTATATCATGGATAAATGATTATCTTGGATTATTAAGGGCTATTTTGTTTCATTTGTACATAATGGACTGCAAATGAGCACAAAAACAGAGGAACACTAAATTAGCAATTCAATTTTTGGGTTTCATATAAACTGCAGTTGTGCAACGTGTAAGCAGAAACATTTCATTTCTTCCTCCAATTTCAGCCTTAACGCTATGCTCTATTCAAGACTCAAATGTGAGAGACATGAAGGAGCAGAAACACCCAATTTTATCTATATCTGGATCATTCTCGTGCTCAAGCCTCAACCACCAAATATACAGCAGCCTCCAGACTACCATTACCTAAAGAAAACAAAAGTTCCATTACCATTTGTTCCATTAGGAAATAATTAAACCATCACGCATAAAATTTTTTGAACAGAGCAATAAAGCATTCAATTTTCTTGACACAGCTGCAATTAAAAGAAAAACGAATCAAAAAGAGAAACATCTTCTTTTAACTGAAATGAAAACTAATTTACCCAAGAAAAAGGAAAGAAGCACACCTCACCATTGTGCCCACTGCGCAATCAGTTGCATAAATAATAAAGTCAAGTGCACATGTTCCTTCCTCTGCTCTTCATCCCAAATTTCTTCAAGTGTTATTGGCTGCCAAAACTAAAAGATTATCAGTTTTCATCCTTTCACAAACCTCACACAGCTCTTCTTCTGATTGTTCTCCATATTCATTATTTACAATGACAAAATAAAGTTCCAACTCACAAATGTCACCTTGATAATGCTGTAAAGAACAAATAGCTGCAGACTTGTGGATCTTTTAGCTTTGAATCAAAATATCCAGAGCACTTGAGGATGACAGTAACACAATCCTTTCTTTCTTCTGCATAAAACCAGTTAAAACTTCATCAGTTAGTGATATTTGAGGAAAATAGATGCTAACAGGAAATATCTTTGTGAGTAAGAAGCAACTTCCTTTATGTTGCTTCATGCAATTATGCGCCCAATTGAAATAAGGCAAACAAACGCAGCAAAATAAATGCAGCTAGAAATTGCTCACGATCCTGATATTTCCCTTTTCAAGTAAAATAACACATGGCTAGAGAATGAATATTCTTTTTTTTCCAATATTTGTTTGAACATGGCTATTATATCATTAAAATAGCTTATAACAAATCACAGACCTTTGATTTGGGTGCTTTTGTGTCCGGCAGAATTTGTAGAAGCCAATATCGGCAGCATATCTACTGCACCATTTTCTTGTGTATCATGATATATTCTCTGCCTTTTCTCCTCTAACTTCATAGTTGAAGCTAGTTGTTGCGATTCCACCATCCTTATTTGACAACTCTTGAGCTAACTTCATCTTAGCATCATCTTCAGTTAATGGAATTTCCATAGAAACATCAATTTCGACCAGTGCTTTTTTCTTCTCAGGACATCTTTTAGCTTGCAAACTAGCCTGCCAACCAGAAAAGCAGAAAATACCCTTGTCATTGAGCACATTGAATTCCAAACTAGCAAATGAATGAAATTATCATATAAAATCTCTCATTTAAGAGAAAATTTTTTCAAGATTGTAACATCAAAAAGAATATGTGGGATGCTCTTACCTGAATTTTACTGCCATAGATGCAGTTGACATGTGAACGTTCACAAAGGATGTTACCGACATCTTTAAGCACAGCTCTACTCTTATGCTGAAGGCTAGCACTTGCAGCTGCCGAAACTTTACTCTCTTCTGATGCAGCTCTTTTGGTGTTTGTTCTAAGACCTCGCTTCTGTTCCTGTTCAAAAGAAGGCTTAGAGGCAGGAAGAATTCTTCCTATAGTCCCCAAGGCTCTAACACGTGCTCGTGTGATTCAAGCATTTGGCTCTTCAAATTTGGCAGCGGTTATATTCTCTTTATTCATTTTAGCTTGCCTAATAGAAGAACAGATGTGTGTTAAATAAAGATGCCGTTCATTTGAACCTACAGATCCACCATGTAAACAGAATCATTTTTGTACAGCCTCAAGGCAAAGCAATTGAATTTCATAAATTTTCTTTCATTTGTATAAATCCCTAAAGTCCATTTCTTCATACTACAATAAGGTAATGTGTCTGCAATGCAGTAATAATAATCATAATGACACCGAAGAATCAGCAACAGCTAGCCTACAATTGAAACAAAAAGTTTGGCCACCTTAAATCTAAACATTAAAAAACAAACCAATCAAAAAATTTATACAGCTATAGTAAATTTAAGATGATCCCATGGTCTACAACTGAACCAAAATGTATGGCAGCTAGAATCTCCCATAATTGAAACAAAGAAACGATGCAGGGCTTACTGACAATACAACTCCAACAGGAAGCATTTGATGATGTGGTTGCAAAGTAACATTTACAGAAGGAACGGAAGGCATGCAGAACCTGCAATATTTAGTAAAAATCTGATTGATTAACAATATCATCTAGCTCTAATACAATATTACAAGCGATATATCTAAAGCAATTTTAAATATTGACTTAGATTACTTGAATGAGGGAAAAAAGTCAAAGTACGTTGCTACCCTTTCTTGACTATATTTCTTTGCGACTGAATGGAAAGCTGGATTAGGAACATCATGGCATAAGACATGGAGATCCTTTACACATTCAAGCAAATCAGCAGGGTTGTTAAGATTGTAATGCTACGAAAAGTCAATCAAATTTTGCAGTAAGTTTAGGGTACTGTTGCACTAAAAAAATCTCAACCAGACCATAATTTGCTTGTAGCATTTACCCATGGCTTGTTTGAAGAACATATTTGACCAAATAAACTGTAGAGCCAGCTAAGAGCAATGGAAAATAATGAAGCATGCGGTACTCGGCGAGAGACAATTTTTCAATATCATAGCTAGCCATGAATTTTGACTCCATTAATGCTATCTTCTGAAGGGAACACAAAAATAAACAATGTACCACCTGAGAAAAATCTAAATATTAATGGAACCTCTAAATATTGACTACCGACTCAAAAGCATACGCAAGGCTTCGTCTTTAGCCGGATGTGAATCACTAAGAAAAGATCAATACCTTGGCATCGAGCATCTGTTTAAGCCTCAAAAGCATACGCAAGGCCTCGTCTTTAGCCACAAAAAGCTCCTCTTGATAACTCTGCGCCTTCCTCTCCGATGCCATTTTTTTCACCGCCGCCTCCGCCGTATTCAGTATTATATCCGCATAAGATTTCTTCAACGCCACTGATTTCTGGTATCCACACAAAAGAAAAAACACAAGCTTTATTAATTTATTCCACAAAACCCACACAAACAAATGTACCCCACCTGAGGGAAGTCGCGGATCGGGCGCGGCTGCTTGGCGAGTCACCACTGAGATTATTCGCGATGGGGGAACGAGATTCGACAAATACGGGCCGCGCCGCGGCTGCTAGAGCTCACAACTCAGCTGAATTCGTGACGAGGGAAGGAGATTCGACTTCGGCAGAGAGCGGCGCAGCATGGTAGGGCCAAGGGCTCACAACTCAGATGAACTGCGTGAAGAGGTATGAGTAGGGGTATTAATTTTTGTTATTATGCGTCATATTATTTATATATTATAAATTATTATATAAATTATAAATATTATAAAAATTAAATTTATATTATTTTATAAAATTGTATTATTATATCAAAAATTGATAGAAATAAGTTTGAGATGAGAATTTGACGAGCGGAGCCGCTGATGTAGGGTTTCTTGATTTCGTGTCTTTTATTTGGACATAAGCAAACATCTCCATCATATCTCATTTTTAATCAACAGATACAATTAATTGACTACATCTAACGGTCTATATTTACTCTCTAATAAATTGAGTACTGTAACTCATGAGTCACCTAAATAAATATCTATTAGGTTTATATAAGGCTTGTTATGCAAATTTTGGGACATCTTTTTCTTACATTACATTATATACCCTTTGGTGTCATTTAGCTTTTATTTTAGCTTAATTTTAGTTCAATTTTATTTTTCAAACAGTCACCGTTGTGCGTTTGTGAATTGTTTATCAAGAAAATGAAGAACTTGTTACAATAATTTTCATCTCTTTATTTATTCAAAATTGTTTTGAGCAGTTTTGGTTTGAAAAAATTAAAAATTTCCTAATACGTTCTAAAAGGCAGCATTGTTTTTGTTTCTTCGAAAATGAGCAAACAATTTTTGTTGATTGATTTGACAATGGTTAGTTGAATTAATTGACGAAATAATATATCGAGACTTGTGATGACTTAACATAATAATATATTGCGCCTTGTGGTTTCAATTATTGTGAAGAGAATTATGTAGTCATATTTAAATGAATTATGACATTTTGATTTCATTAGCTTGGATAAAATTTCTATAAATCGTACTGTTACTGATAGATTAAATCCTGTAGACGTCTAAAAGGTTATTTATTGATAGATGAAGTAATTTGTAGGATGTTCCGGTGATTATTTATTGATAAGAAAAGTAGTTTGTAGGACGTCGCAAGACTACCAAAATAATAAGTACATACTTGTAATTAAGTATGTCACATGTGACTATATTTTGTTTATGTGAATGATTGATATTTATCTTTCGAACCTGTGATCAATTGTGAAGTGATACTCAAATAAACCTTAGCTAAACTTCCGTGATATTGGTTCTTCTTTTAATTGTTTTCACGATATGTTTTAATTAATTGCCTACGTTTTATTTTCCTGTTTACAATCTCATTTTCAGTTTACAATTAATTTTCCTATTTTTTTCTTTTTTTCAATATTTAAATTTAATTTTACCAATTTCTATGGTTTCAACTCTATTCATCGTTGTGCTCAAAGTTTGTATATTTAAAGTAGAAATTTAATTTGTTGGTTGACATCCTTTAATTTTTGTCGGATATTTTTTTAATTTATATATCTCCATTGATTTTTTGAATTTTGTGATAATTTATAATTTCTTTAAATAATTATTTTTAGATTTAAATTAATATTTATTGAACAAATTAAATGTATTTTTATTATTTATAAATAATATTAATTAATTAAAGTGAGTTAAGTTCATTTAATAATGTTTCATTAATTAGTTTAAATATTAATAAGTTCATTTAATAATGTATCATTAATTAGTTTAAATATTAATGAACTTTAAGAGACATAAATTTTTTTGATTTTATTTTTATTTTATATTTCTTAAAAATATGAATAAAATAAATAATATATTTTCAAGTCATTAGAAGAAATATTATACAATTAAAGATAAAACTATATAAGTTAAATAAACAAAAAGAGTACGGTAGTATTATTATTAGTGGACACTATTATCAGACATTATTGTCATCATTATATAAATTTTCTTTCATATAATTTAATTTTTATGAATGCATTATATAGCAAAAAAAACATAAAAAAACGTACTCTTTTTTTTCTTCTAACCAAGTTATTTTGTTGAATAGAAGAAAGTAACTTTTGAGAATATTTCACTTTTTATAAATTATATAAAATAGAAACTTAAAAGCACAAATAAAAAGAAATTATTCTTCAATCTAACACAAATCAATTAATTAAATTGACATAGCGAAACCATTATTTAAAGTATGCGTGAACAAATGTAGTATGTGAAAATTATCAATAATAATTATTTTATATTTTTTATATTTTAACAAATCTTATAACTCTGTATTATTTGCTTCATCTAATTTAAAATTAATTGAATTTTAAATTATTTTTTTCTGATACAGATACTGATACGGACTACTCTGAAAGTTCCACATCTTCAGAGTACTATGAGGCGTTCAAAGCTACCACTAATACACCTACTCAGCAGGTTGATGTTTCGCATATAGAACTAGCCAGTAGCAGTAGTTCTTCACTATTTAAAACAGTCGCTATAATTGTTATAGTCCCTACGAACAAGAATATTCATGTAGTCTGGTTTGAGCCTGATTGCTATCCGGTCTATACAGACAAGATAAATGGACACTTCATCTGGGATGTTGATCCAGAGATATGTGAAGAAGGATGTCCATGTGCTAATAATGATCTTCCTGGTGAAAGGAAGAAAACCAAAAATACTTGCCGACCATTTCCCAAGCCTAATGATAAACATGGAAGTTCATCTCCATAGGTTGCTATTTCTGAAGAGACAAGAAAAACAAGTGATGAAAAGCTTGCTCAAGAATGAAAGAGACGACTTCCATTACCAGCTTATGAAGAAGCTCTGAAGATTTTAAGGCAAGAAGGCCTTTGCAAAACAGAGGTTGTTTCCTCTGTTCAGCCTCCTAAAATACCTGTTGTTCCATATTGTATGGCTTCCTCTTCAGAGCCAATGGAAGAAAACAGTTATGATAGTGACTATCCTCCATTAACTCCTCAGACGACAACAACTGGTGTCCCCATGAGATCATTCATCAGGCAGACAACCGTAAAACCTTATGGTACTACAGAGCCTTTAACGACAGCTGAGGAAGTTCTTAACTGGCATAGCAAGAGTCATCTTGCTCAAAGAAGTCACTTGAAGAAGCAGGACAAGAAGCTTAAGAACATCTCTAGAACTGTCAATAAAAATAATGAAGAGATAAAAACAGTAGCATCTACTGTTGAGAAGATCACTAAGGATCTTCAGAAGAGATTAAGGAAACTCGAAAATGCAATGCATGACAAAATTGCTACAAAGCAATTTGATGATGAGTTCGAGTCTCTTGATCATAAGATCAGGAAGCTGAAGAAAGAGATACAGAGCATAGATGATTTTCATGTCTCTTCTCCGCGAAGAACAGAAAGACCTACTTTCTCCAGCTTCACTTATATGAGGAAGAGTTCACCACCTCTTGAAGGGTTCATGGCATCAGCTAGGAGAAATGCCATCCCTCTCGTTTCCACCACTTTTGCATAATATGATAAGGAGAAAAAACGAAGGGAAGAATCCAAGAAGAAAAGAAAAAAGGAAGAAAAAGAAAGAGCCGCCAAGGCCTTATCGTCTGGAAAAGACAAGAAAGAAAAGTCATCCTCTATGATGGCTTCTCAATTCCAAGATTCTCAGGATCCTTATGAAGTTGATTATCATGATCAAGATTTTGGTTATTTGCAATACTTACAGCAGAGACCAATTCCTGAAGAACAAGGATCAATAGAACCAACAAGTTCTGAAGAATCAATACCATATGTTCCTACAGAAATAGGAAATTCAGAAGATGATTCCATTCCAA
>CAODLS010421493.1:0-13488 GCA_948243855.1 Flueggea neowawraea | reverse complement strand
AGGCCTCCTCCACAAATTTGGCACACTCCTAAAAAATAGGAGGAGGAATTCGACCACCAACCCTAATTTGGGGTATGTATGCCGAATTTCCTATATCCTTGTTATGGTTTCCTTATCCTTGTCATACAATAATAAAATCTCCTAAAAAATAGGAGTATGACCGAATTTTACCTAGGGTTTATTTATGTTATTGGACTTTTAATTACATGATACATTATCACTAAATAAACTACTCCTTAATTAATCTAAATTGTCCCAAATTATGTCACACATAATTTATACCCAAAAACATTATAAGAAGAAATTACTATTAAAAGTCCATTACATTAATGGATAATATCTAATATTATATTTATGATCTAAACCATAAAACCCTAAATTATTAATGATTAATCAAATTAATCATACTAATAATTGATGAATGCATATTTATACGTATTTATGTGGATTAATTTATATTGTTTTGAATACGAATTGAGCGTTTGTCATTAGTTTTGGTACTTTTACGGTTTATATTGTGTTTTTTAGATTAATTGATGATGTCTTGCGAATCAAATGAAAACAAGTCGAAACGGGGCTTGAACGATGACATTTGAGGCATTGGGAGTGAGACACGACCTAGGAATGACAAGACACGGCTGTGGGAAGCTTGAGGAAGCAAATCTGTGCAACACTGGACATCCACGGAAAGAAACTGTAGGTCCATGGCCGTGTACAAGGCCGTGGAATCCACTGGAACTTGAAAACTGAGCACACGCGGACATACCCTGTGACATACGGACATACTTGTGACACACAGACATAAGAGGCCTGGAAACGGTCATGAACCCTTTCGTATCCGTGTCTTATTGCAAGACGCAGAATTGGAGGATTTTGGGAGCACACTTACGAGATTGATTAGGCACAGCCGTGTCTGCGCCCCTGTTTTATCTCAGACGCCCTAAATCGCCTATTTAAGTGTGTTTGAGCATTCATTCAAAGAGAGCCAAATTGGAGAAAAAAATGCACATCTTTAGAGGCTAGAGAATGTGGGAACAAAAGAGAACATCATTGGGCATCAAGAACGAAGGGATTTTGCGAGGAATTAGAGGATTCAATCATGAGTTTTCTTTCTCTCTCTAGATTTCTCTTTGATCTTGTTGTATATCTCTCTATTGTTATGAAATAATTATATTGTGTACCTAGATGTGATGAACCCTAGGCAGATTATGTGATGTTGGATTATGTTATTCATTCAATTTATTTATGAATTGCGACTCAATTATGATTTGTAATGCGTATTGTTGAATTGATTGTTGCTAGCCTTTCGATTCCAATACTGTTTCGTGCACGTGCAATTGAAAGATTCTGTGTATGATAGAGCGTTCATAATTCAGAGGAGTTGCATGCAAACTTAGAGATAGGTCGACATAAATCCTCTGGATTAGGGTCAAACCTAATAGTGAAATTCATAAAGCAGAGTGTTAAAGCAATGTTAGGGGTTTTAATTAGGAAGAGATTCTGGTTAATCAACCTAGTCGTTAGCCATTAGCTAACTCAAGAGAGAGTTTAATATACCTTAGGAATTTCCACGGTCCAATTGCTTGAATGATTGTTTGAATAACGAGTCCTTGTTACTTAATTCTGTCTAGGGGGATTCAGCATCTAGGTGTCATCTTCCCATCGTTTATTTAATCGTTTGCATTTGTTTAGTTATTTATTTTATATATTCAAAATCATTTAATTTATCGGTTAGATAATAGAGGAAGAGTGAGTAGCTCATAATCGTAGTCTCTGTGGGACACGAGACTTGGTACTTAAGGGTCTACTTGCTGTAGATGATAGGTACGCTTACCTTAGTCTTTAGGTATAAGCCCTCGACAACACCAAGTTTTTGGCGTCGTTGTCGAGGACTAGGATCTTAGGAAAGCTAACACTTTATTAATCTAGCCAATTTTTATTTTCTTTTAGTTCGTTATTTTTGTTACTTTTGTTTTGTTTATTTATTTTTTGGTGCATTGTTTTTGTTTTGATACTTCATTGTGCCTTTCGTATTTTTCTTTTGTCTGTCTGTTTGGGATTACGCTTTGGTTTGTTGTGTTGTTTTCTTCAGGATTTTGTTAGTATATGACCAGAGGGAATTCTTTTGGGTTAATCGATGCAGATCATGAGATTGAGAGGATAGCTCTTTAGAACCTCAAAAATAGACTCCGACAGAGGGAAGAGGAGATTGATATCGAAAGGGGCGCGATGGAAGGCAATAAGCAGATTCAAAGAGAACAACCTCCTGGCAGGGTTGTTCAGGAAAATCCAGCTTTTCAGACGATGACTATGTCAGACTATGCTAGGCCAAATTTGATGGGGGATAGAGTCTAGCATAGTGAGACCAGCGGTGGCGGCCAACAATTTTGAAATCAAGCCCAACATTATTCTGATGGTGCAGTAGTTTATCCAATTTTAGGGGTTGCAATATGAGGACCCAAATGCTCATTTGGCAAATTTTCTTGAAATTTGCGATACATTCAAGATCAATGGGGTCACCAATGATGCAATACGCTTGAGGTTATTTCCCTTCTCATTAAAAGGAAGAGCAAAGCAGTGGCTGAATTCTCTGTCGAAGGGTTCGATTACCACATAGGATTTGATGGCAGAGAAATTCTTATTGAACTACTTCCCACCTGCCAATACTGCAAAGCTAAGGAACGACATCTCTTTTTTTACACAGATTGAGAGAGGTTCATGAGAGTGGTTCAAGGAGTTATTGACGAGATGTCCGCATCATGGGTTACTGACTTGGCTACAGGTTCAGACATTCTACAATGGTTTAAACCATGTGACTCGACAAATGATTGATGTTGTGGCAGGAGGTACCCTGAACAATAAGACACCAGAGGCTGCACATGAATTGATTGAAGAAATGGCTATCAATAATTATCAGTGGCACTCAGCAATTTATAAGCCAGCTAAACCAGCATGGGTGTTTGGTGTGGATGCAGTGACAAAATTGGCCATTCAGGTTGAGGCTTTGAGCAAGAAAATGATGGGTTCTATGGAGCATAGAAAGCAGCCTATGTTGATGGTGAAGGGACTCAGGATGGCATGGAAGAGGTGAGCCATGTGAGTAATGCCCCATATCTGCAGAACAATCCCTACAGCAACACTTACAATCCAGAGTGGAGAAATCATCCGATTTTTTTCATGTGGAGGTTCGAATCAGAAAAGACAAACTCACCCACCCAGTTTTCAACAACCACAGCAGACAGTAAAGTCCAACTTTGGGGACCTAATGAGCAAATATATCGAGACCTCAGAAAAGTGGTTCACCCAAATAGAGACTACATTAATGAACGAAGGGGCTTCAATTCAGAATCTGGATTCATCTCTCCACAATGTGGAAAATAAAGTCGGTCAGATAGCTAAGCTGTTATCTGAAAGGCAACCAAGCTCCCTACCAAGCAACACTGAAATAAACCCGATGGAGCACGTGAATGTTATTTTTGTGAATGGAGGGGATGGATGCAAAGAAGAAGAAGATGCTCCAAGTCAAAATGTTGAGACGAATATGGTGGAAAGGGTTGAGCCAAGAAAGGTGCTTAGAAAATACAAGCATCGGATTCCATATCCTGCAACACTACTTAGAATAGAGTAAGTCAAAGTGGCCACTGGCGCCAGTGAGAAGCCGACCACTGAAACAGAGCAGCAACAACCTTTGGTTGAAGTTGAGAAGGAAGAGAATATTGAGTTACCTCATACGTCACTTGATCTACCTACGAAATCAAAGGATCGAGGAAGTTTCTTTGTCCCTCTCTATATTGGTAGTCTGCATATTGATAATGCATTAGCTGATTTAGGAGCTATTGTGAATGTGATGTCTTTTGAATTGTTTGAAAAATTAGACTTAGGAGAACTCAGACCAACTAGGGTGCCAGTGTATTTAGCTGATAAATCTGTTGTGCATCCTAGGGGTATTGTAGAGAATGTTTTGGTTAAGGTAGGAGATTTGACATTTCCTGTTGATTTTATGATTCTTGATATGATGTGTAATGCAGAAACACCATTGATACTAGGCCGACCATTTTTAGCCACTTCTAGGTCCATTGTGGATGTTTATGATCGGGTGTTGACACTTAGAGTCGAAGATAAATTTGTGAGAACTAAGGACTCTAAGGTTCAACACCATTCTGGCTCATATTCTATTGCAGGGGTTGTTTGTTCTGGTGTGGTACAGGTACCTAACAAGGAGGAGTCATATGATGCACTGAAGGTCAATGAAGCAGTGCCTAGAGTGAAGAAGAAGAGGCACTTGACTCGGCTGCGTAAGGAGAAAAAAGAGGAACATGAGCCGCCCCCAGAAGCAAAATCCACTAGGACGTGCCATTTTATCTAGTGCGTTAAGACCTAAGAGGCGACCAAATTTAATGGGCCAATGCAAGGAATTGGTACGATCACTTCGCACAAGGTGTATAAGCCTCCGTGATTGGTCATGCATTAAAGTCTAGCTAATGACGTTAAAGAAGCGCTTATTGCGAGGCAACCCAAGTTTGGTTTAATTCACTTTATTTTTTATTTTGTTTCCTTTAGTTTGTTTTCAATTTCAGATTTTGTTTTACCTTAGTATATTATTTTGTTTTAGTTGTTTTTGTGTTTGCAAGGGGTTCTCACAACTTTAGGTGAGGATCGAGCCAAGACTCATATTTGAGGACCTAATTTCAAGGAAGTTCCAAAACTCTCTAATTTACTCCCTTATCATTTGCTTTATGTGTTTTAATTCTTTGCATTGAGGATAATGCAAAATTTAAATGTGGGTAGGGGTAAATTAGGGTGAAATTTTAAAATTTGTTATCGAATTCTTGATATTGTGGTTGTGGAATGTATGTTATTTGTTGATGTGTATAGATTGACTAGTTGAGCATTTGTGATATGCACGTGTTACTGGAAGATTTGAATTGCATGTTTTAAATCCGCATTAGTTTCGAGCTTGTAGCCAAATTAGTTGCTTTGGTTTTGTCACTCGTTTAACTCATTATTTAATGAATGAAATGGTTGACTATATGCAGGACGATATTGAATAAAATGAATGAAATTTAAAGTTTATTGGTTGGCTTGAACCTAAACCAGGACAAGTAGATGGGGTTTGATCCCTACTCTGATGTCTTAGACATGAGTATGCAAAGCACTGCCACGAAGGGTTGTCTTAGTAACCGGGAACACTCATCACAAATGAGCGATTTTCGTGTCAAACAGACTATCATTTATGGTGGAAACTTCAAGTGCATAAATAAAGCACTAAGGTCGTGCTCGATATTTACTGACAGCGTTTGTAGCAATGCAGGCCAAAATGCTGAAAATATGCAACTAATGTATGTTTATTATCGAATTTGCCCGTAAATGTCTTATGCTTAAATGTTTTATGTTTAATTGAATCAATGACTTGAATGGGTGATCGAGTCAAATCGGCTACTTTGGCTTTCAGCTCTAACTCGTGTGTGGTTTGGAACCTCGATTTGTATTGACTAGTGATAAATGCATATTTTAGATTCTCCACTACTTAGTATATTTGTTGACATCTAATGTGAAGTTCTATGCTGCAGTAGATTGAATTTGATTGAAATGTTTTCCCTTGTTTTAATTATTTCTTTGCTTGAGGACAAGCAAAACTTGAAGTGTGGGTTAGTTTGATGAACACATATTTATACGTATTTATGTGCATTAATTTATATTGTTTTGAATACAAATTGAACGTTTGTCATTAGTTTTGGTACTTCTATGGTTTATATTGTGTTTTTCAAATTAATTGATGATGTCTTAACGAATCGAATGAAAACAAGTCAAAACAGGGCTTGAACGATGACATCTGAGGCATTAAGAGTGAGACACGACCTAGGAATGACAAGACACGGTCGTGGAAAGATTGAGGAAGCAAATTCGTGCAACACTAGGCATCCACGGATAGAAACTATAGGTCCACGGCCGTGTACAAGGCGTGGAATCCACTAGAACTTGAAAACTGAGCACACACGGACATACATGTGACACACGGACATAAGAGGCCTGGAGATGGTCATGAACCCGTGTCCGTGTCATATTGCAAGCCGCAAAATTGGAGGATTTTGGAAGCACACGGACGGGATTGATTGGGCAAGGCCGTGTCCGTGCTCGTGTCTTAGCTCAAACGCCCTAAATCGCCTATTTAAATGGGCTTGAGCAGTCATTCAAGGAGAGCCAACTTGGAGATAGAAATACACATCTTTAGAAGCTAGAGAACATGGGAACAAAGGGGAACATCATTGGGCATCAAGAAAGAAGGGATTTTGGGAGGAATTAGAGGATTCAATCATGAGTTTTCTTTCTCTCTCTAGATTTCTCTTTGATCTTGTTGTATATCTCTCCATTGTTATGGACTAATTATATTGTGTACCTAGATGTGATGAGCCCTAGGTAGATTATGTGATGTTGGATTATGTTATTCATTCAATTGATTTATGGATTCCGACTCAATTATGATTTATAATGCGTATTGTTGAATTGATTGTTGCTAGCCTTTCGATTCCAATATTGTTTTGTGCATGTGAAATCGAGAGATTCTGTGTATGATAGAGCATTCATAATTGAGAGGAGTTGCATGCAAACTTAGAGATAGGTCGACATAAATCCTCCGGATTAGGGTCAAACCTAATAGTGAAAT
Organism: Flueggea neowawraea; assembly: GCA_948243855.1. NCBI lineage: Eukaryota > Viridiplantae > Streptophyta > Magnoliopsida > Malpighiales > Phyllanthaceae > Flueggea > Flueggea neowawraea. The sequence goes on along the minus strand of CAODLS010421493.1, from coordinate 6,824 downwards.
TCATAAAGCAGAGTGTTTGATATTTAATCCTTTTTGTCTCACGATATCTATATTAAGCATAATGCATGGTCACATGTCAACCTTATATTGCTTAATGCATTTCTTGATCCCAAGTACATTGATATACAAATGACATTGATAAACCCTTTTATCAATTCATTTGAGTATGCATACATTCCATCAATCCTACTCATCAAGTGACCTAAAGATATCACTCTTCATAAGATGAACAAATCCATCACTCTCGCCATCCCTCCTATACAAGATTCATGGCATATCCAATCATAACCTTTATTGTTACCCTATTATGGATAATGTTTGACTAAGTCAAAACATGTGATTCCTCATATAGGAGTCGATATTGAGTTTTAATCAGAGGACTTAAATATCACCACTGTATGAAAGCTACTTGTGACATTGATCCATTAAGTGCTTTCATAGCAGGCCAGTCCAATACATGTTCCCTAACATGTCAGTATGTTCTAAGTGATATCCCATATCCATAATCAGCAAAACGTGATTATTCTCTTAGCAACATACTAACCTTGGTTTGTTATCATTCCCATGATAACAATTGATTAGGGACTTTCAGAATAGTATTCCTTTTACCTCATAGTTTTACTATCAAGTCACACACTTGATGACATAAGGAATAATGAACTATTTATGGAAGTTTTATTGTCATAAACAATATAATATTTGATAGATATGAAATAAAATGCCTTTTTATTAAATAATAAATGTAATATCAATGATTGGACTAGGGCACAAACTAACACTTTGAAGCTTGCATACCATATTAGGATTCTTAGGATCCACAAAACCATCGGGTTGTGTCATGTACAAGTCCTCGGGGAGGTTTCCATTTAGGAAAGCAGTTTTGACATCCATTTTTTGTATCTCATAGTCATAATATGTTATTATCGCAAGAAGAATCCTACTGGATTTGATCATGACGACTGGTAAAAAGTTTCATCACATTCATTACCATGAGTTTGTCTAAATCCTTTTGCAACAAGTCTTGCTTTGAAGATCCCATTGACTTTTAACTTATAAATCCATTTACAATTAATGACTTTGGCTCCATCAGGTGGATCCACCAAGTTCCAAATTGGTTGTCATATATAGATTGTATTTCTTATTTCATGGCTTTATGCCATCTTATAGAATTTGGATCTACGAACGCGTCTTGGTAGGTTGTAGGCTCATCATGCTCTATAAGAACAATTCCTTTATTCTAAGTTATGAGAAATCCATATCTCTCAGGCTCGTGATGAGTCCTACCAGACCTTATTGGACCTTGTGTTATAGATTCAGACTCGACTACATCTTGTGAATCATCTTGAATCTCTATTATATCTTCAACGGCTATTTGTGGTTCTTTTATTTCTTCTGCAAGTACTTTACTCTTACTAATCTTTTTGGAAATAAACTCCTTTTCTAATAAGGTATTGTTTTGAGGAACAAACACTTTATTCTCACCGATTATAAAAGTAGTATCCCCTTATTTTCTCTGGATACCCCACAAATATTCATTTTTCAAATTTAGGAGCTAACTTTTCTAAAACCTGACGTTTCACAAAAACTTCGCATCCCCAAATCTTTAGAAAAGACATTATGGGCTTTTTCCCTTTACATGTCTCATATGGTATCTTTTCAACCGCTTTAGATGGAATTCGGTTAAGTATGAAAGTTGCAATTTCTAAGGAATAACCCAAAATGAGACTGGAAGATCCGTTTGACTCATAATTGATCGAACCATGTCTAATAGAGTTCAATTTATTCTTTCTGACACACCATTCCATTGAGGCATTCAAGGGGGAATATGTTGAGCCAATCATGCGCTCCTTAATATGATTGTCAAACTCATGGCTTAAATATTCCCCACCTCGATCGGATCGAAGTGCTTTGATATTCTTGCCAATTTGGTTTTGTACTTCACTTTTGAATTCCTTGAGTTTTTTCAAAGGATTTCGATTTATGTCTCACAAGACAGACAAATTCATACCTACTGAAATCATCAGTGAAGGTGATAAGTACAAATAACCTCCTTTAGCACTTGTACTAAAAGGTCCACATACATCAGTATGTATTATGCCTAATAGATCATTGGTCCTTTCACCTTTGTTTGTAAAAGGACTATTGGTCATTTTTCCTAACAAACAAGATTCACAGGTGTCAAATGATTTGAAATCAAATGAGTCAACTAATCCATCGTGGGAGAGTTGTGAGATGCGTGTCTCACTTGCATGGCCTAAATGACAATGCCAAAAATAGGTTTCAACCTTTTATTAATGTTATAGATGGATTTGTTTTGTTCCAAGTTTAAAACATAGAGACCAAAAGATAAGGTTGCAACACCATAACATATGTCTCCATGATAGATGAAAATATTATTATTCTTAATAATAAAATGAGAACCATCATTATCTAAACAAGAAACAGAAATAATGTTCTTACTCATACCAGGAACATAATAACAATTTGATAATTGTAAAACAAGTCCACTAGGCAATGTTAAATGATAAGTTCCTATGACTAATGCATCAACTCTTGCTGCATTGCCCACTCGTAGGTCCACTTCGCCTTTTATCAATGGTCTACTATTTCTCAATCCCTGCAAGTTAATGCAAATATAAGGTCCAAATCCAGTATCAAATAGCCTTGAGGAAGGAGTAGACATATTGATTTATATAATAAAAATACCTGAAATAGAAGTCTCACTTCCCTTATTATTTAGCTCTTCCAAGTAGAGTTTGTAATTCATTTTCCAATGCCCTGGTTCATTGCAATGGAAGCAAATGCCCTCTTTTATTTTGGTCACCTTTGGCTTAGGTTTGATAAAGTTAGGCTTGGATTTCTCCTTGCCCTTGATAACAAACTTTGACTTAGCCTTGTCTTGTTGTTTGCCCTTCCTCTTTTGTATCATTAGCACATCATTGGTCTTAGGAATGCTCTTCTCTGTATTCTTCAACATACCAAGTAGCTCGGTGATGGTCTTATCCATGTTATGCATATTGTAGTTCATGACAAACTGGTCATAACTACTTGGCAGTGACCCTAAGATCATATCTATGTCAACTCCTTCTTTAGTGGAGCACAAAGTCTTTCAAGTTGGTCAATGTGACCTTTCATTTTTAGAACATGTGCACTCACCGAAGTGCTAGGAGCCATCTTGCATGCATTCAATGCCTTGGTTGTCAAGAACCTTTCTTGACGAGCTTGCTCTTGGAACATTTCCTGGAGATTTTTGATCATGTCGAGTGCTTCCATAGTTTCGAATTGCTTTTACAAATCTGTAATCATGGTAGCAAGCACAAGATATGTGACGTCTGTCGACCCACTTACAAACTTATCATAAGCATTCTTCTATGCTCTAGGGGCATTGGATGTGGATATATTGAGAATCACTGTATCTAGGACATAACTCTTCCTTTATTGCTTAAGAAAAATTCTTAAGTTTTGAGGCAAATAAAGGAAGTTAGTCCCATTCAAATTATCCTTCTCAAGGATTGATCACAAAGTAAAGGTTGATGTGTTGTTGTTTGTTGCCATTATGTCTGCATAAAAAATATGTAAAGATTAATAAGAGGTCTTTTGAATACTCCCACTAAAAGTAATATCCCTAAAGTTAATTCAAGTTGTAAACATAGTGGGTACAAGATCCATATTTCACTCGAAGTTAAGTCAGCTGAGCTAGTCCTTAACCTTGCCTACTTAGGTAGAAAACTTCTTTTCAATTATATCATATATAACTCTCTTATTTCTAGAGATTTTGACATCTCATGTCCCGATATTAAATCCCTTTCCATGCCTTAGGCCCAAAACCATTTTGATAGTCATGTTAAGTCAAACCATAACGAAAATATCGATACCACCATTATCCACCCTTGCCTAACCAAGGTAATTGAGTTCACCCTGTTAGTTTTGGTGCCTTAGTCCAATCATTTATAAGCATTGTCATTTGATTTATCAATTAATAAAGAGGCATTTCATTTCATATCTATTAAATATTATATGTTTTTTGAAGATAAAACCTATATGAATAGTTTATTCTTCCTTATATCATCAAGTACGACTTGATTGTAAAACCATAAGGTAAAAGGAATAATATTCTAAACGTCCCTAATCGATTGTTATCATGGGAATGATAACAAACCAAGGTCAGCATGTTGCTAAATTGATAATCATATTTTACTGATTATAGATATGGAATATCACTTAGAACATAGATATATGTTAGGGAATATGTATTGGACTAGCCCACTATGAAAGCACTTCATGGATCTGTGTCACAAGTTACTTTCATATAGTGGTGATGTTTGAGTCCTCTAACTGAAACTCACTATCGACTCCTACATGAGGAATCACATGTTTAGACTTAGTGAAACATTATCGTAACAGGATAACAATAAAGGCTATGATTGGATATGTGATGAATCTTGTAGAAGAGTAATAGTGAGAGTGATGGACTTGTTCCTCTTATAGTGATATCTTTAGGTCACTTGATGAGCATGATTGATGGAATAAATGCATACTCAAATAAATTGATGAAAGAGTTTACTAATGTCATTTGTATATCAATCTATTTAGGATCAAGAAACACATTAAACTATATAAGGTTGACATGTAACCATGCCTTATGCTTAATAGAGATACCATGTGACAAAAGGACTAAATATCAAACTGTGAAATGTTAACTCAAATCATCGAATACCACTCGATTTTGGATTGTCATAATGTATTACTAGATACCGCTTATGGACTTTAGGCCCAAGTTTTGGGATGAGGCTCATTGTCAATTTCGAGTGAAACTATAGGGTCACACAAAAGAACGATTTGGATTGGTTCACAAATATTCTCTCTCATGGTAATAAATTATTAGTATAATTAATTTGATTAATTATTAATAATTTAGGGTTTTGTGATTTAGGTCAAAAATATAATATGAGATATTATCCATTAATGTAATGGCCTTTTAATATTAATTACCTCTTATAATGTTGGGTATAAATTATGAGTGACATAATTTAGGCTCATTTAAATTAATAAGGGTGTGATTTAACTGGTGATAATATATCAAATAATTAAAAGCCCAAAACCATTAATTAAGGCCTTAAAAATTCGGCATTGACACTAATGGATTACAATTTGATTAGGTCAAAGGTTGACTAAGTCTTACTTAATCCACTTGATTAAGGATATCTAATTAAGAAAGGATTTCTACACCTTTTGTGACAAGGAAATGTAACCCTAAACTAATTAAGAATTTTGGCCATGCTAATACTTAATTAGGAATTATTTTTCTTGTGGGACAAGGAAGAAATTCAGCTAGGGTTTATTGTGTGCAATTTGGTTTACACAGTCTTAATGGAGTTAGGAAATCTAACCCTTGTAGGAGAAGGGGAAATTCGACTGCCTAATTAGACATTTGAGGGTTTCTTTTCTTCTATAAATAAGAGAGGGTTGAATTTCTAAAGATTCTGAAGGCTCAAGGGTGAATTAGCGTATGCCACCAAAAAGAGAGAAAATCAGTATTTGTGTAAGAAAGAATAGAGATTCTTCGTGCTAGTATACGTTGCCATTCCAAGTTCGTTCGTTCGTGTGGATACCTTTAGACACGTTCGCGCAAAGGCGACATAAGAGGAAGAGTTCCGAGTTTTATACTGAAAGCTACACCAACACTCTATTCAATCATACGCTCTAGCATTTGATTTTAAGGTAAAATATGCTAACCCTAATCATGTATATCATTATTCATGGATCATTGGTGGAATTCTAGATGTAAAATTTTTGTTGTTTCCACTGCCATGTATGCTTATGAATGTCATAAACTTAGTTACGAATTCCAACAGTGGTATCAGAGCCACTTGCATTATCGACATAACCGATTCTTTTCTGTGCAAATATTGTTGAATGTTTGTTGTTGTAAATTCCGCCTTGCTTTATGTTTTGCTATTATTGCCAAAGACTATGATGTGATCTAGGGTTAATTTATCAAGATGAAATTTGGGATTTTATGTATATATGTTGAGGCCGAATATGTATGGTTGTATGTTGAATTTGCAAAGGTTGTTTAGAATCACATAGAAAGTCGACTAGGTTCTATACATGCGGTCTTTGTAATTGGATTACAAATAATGAATTGAATCATAATTTGATTATGATATTCAAGTATTAATGAGATGAATACAAATTAGGGTTTTAAAAGTAGCATCTCGTTTCATGAGCAATGCGAATTATAAACCACCATCGCAACCAGTTTGCAAAATCGCCTTATACATGAACGTTTAAAATCAATGCAATTATATGATTAATTGATTGATATTTTTGTGTGTATACTCTGATTATGCTTGATTTGAATAATGATTCAAAATGCATGGTACATGAAATAGCCCAATTAACCTAATGCGATTGGATTTTATTGAATGTAAAGATTTGGCATATGTGTCATTTATTGTTCTTCAATTTCAGTTTCATGGCAATTGTGCTCTGTTTAAATTTGGCTTTTATTGGCAGGTTTTCCTTTTCCCTTTTAGTGTAGATTAGTATAGAATTTATACAATATATGTAAAGAAGATGGAGGTCGTTCGTTGCTATGAAGATTGAAGAAAACCCTAGCTTCACCCTGATATTCACATTGGCTTGTGAGATCAATTAGTTTTAGGTTTTATCATGACACGTTTACATTTATGCTATATATACATGTGATGAATGTATGCCATGAATGTATGTTTTATGTTTTGTATCCCACGTAAACAAACAAACTCGATCCCTAAATAGTAAGTCGTTAAAATGCCTTCCATAACCAATGCTCATAAAGG